>SJYO01020080.1:16434344-16467587 GCA_006410555.1 Capra ibex | reverse complement strand
TTAGGGTACCTATCTCCTCGGACCATCCGACGTCAGGTACCCCAGAGATCCTCAGCCTGTGCTGACTCGCTGAAGTGAAAGGTAAAAGGGAAAGTACGTAACCTCCTTCTTTACCGTTGGGCGAGGTCACAAGAACGGACCTCTTAGGGTACCTATCTCCTCGGACCATCCGACGTCAGGTACCCCAGAGATCCTCAGCCTGTGCTGACTCGCTGAAGTGAAAGGTAAAAGGGAAAGTACGTAACCTCCTTCTTTACCGTTGGGCGAGGTCACAAGAACGGACCTCTTAGGGTCCCTGCCCCGTCGGACCACCCGACGGCAGATACCCCAGCGTGTCTCAGCCTGTGCTGACTTCGCTGAGTCGTCGTCGTCGTCGTCGTCACGATGAAACAGAAAAGAACTAATTCAATTTAGTTTCCGTGTTGTTTTATAAAACCTTTTATACGAAATAAATATAGCGTATTTTTATTAAAAGGGAAATCACACAGGTAACTACAGAGGGTGACCGTAGATCGGGTAAGAAAATAGAGTTTTTGTAACTTTGTAAGTGTTTCCTCACTAAGAGATAGTAAGTACAATGTCAAAGGGGATCTCCATGGTCTATTTCTTCAGTTTAAACTCAGGTAAGGATCAAAATCATTTAATTCGACTCAGTACAAAATGAGTACTAGGTAAAACAAGGACAAGTTTCTGTTGTTGAGTCCGTTGATTTCCTCGAAGATTATGAGTATCTGTGTAAAAGAGTTGACATCCTTCGTAAAAAGGAAGACATAAGTAGACGTCAATCTAAATTGGTGTCCATAGTCCGACAGAACTTGTGTGACTTATTTTAGGAAAGTCTTTGGTTCATTAGGAAGTTTTGAATAAACAAGAAGTGAAGTTCTTCTCTATTTTCCCTCATTGTCTTAGTATGTCCTAACTTTCTTTCAAACACAGAGGTCTGAAGTTAAACATAGGATCATGAATGGTCTGGTATGGTAGATATCAACCGGTAATCAACAAACAAACAAAAAATATTTAAGACTTCAATTGAACATTTATCTTTTTAATATAAAAGAAAGACTTTCCCAATTAAACAGATGATATTTACTCTTTCGTTCTGATATTAAAATAGTTGACAAAAATCTATCGAAATAAAGAGTCTATACACACACACACAAGTAGTGAAGTCAGTACAGACTGAGACACTGGGATACCTGGTATCGGGTGGTCCGAGGAGACAAGTACCCTAAGAGGTCCGTTCTTATAACCTCACCCAACGGTACCGGAGGAGGTCTAAAGAGTACACATTCTTCCCAGTTTTTTATTTTTCATTTCCTGACGCGGAGAGGAGAATGAGTAGCGACATCGGGGACGCTACTCACCTCGTCCCCAACTCCGAAGGGTACTCCGACATAGGATAAGTAGTCGAATTGCTCTCAGAGTGAGTACTCTTTGGAACTGGATTTCTCCGTGGGTCTACTCCCCTGTTTGTTGTTCCATAGAAGTTGAATAGGAGGTTTTCAAGTCTTTTCTGACTATCTATCTCTCTATTCATCTATGTGTCTTACTATTTAATTTACCACAACTAACATTCGTCAACAAGTTAACTCCAGTTCTTGTATGTCCTCGATAAGCACACTCAGAATATCAAAATATGAAAAACGTTAATATATTTTTATATTAAACGGTTTTTTCGTTACAAATCCTAAGGCAAGGGTATTATAGTCATTGACTGCAGGTAATTTTCACTTGTAAAAGGGGTTTCGTGAACCGATATCAGGATAGAGAGAGAATCAATGATTCAAGTTGTGTTTGAGGTGGAAATTAAGAGATTCCTTGAACCCTCGAGAAAGGGTCTTAATTTAAACGTAAAGGATGATACTAATGGTACTTTGGATGACGAAGATCCAAAGTTTAACGACCTTTTGTGTTTCGTTGTTTTTCAGTCAACTTTTCACAAGTCTTAGTCTGATCCGATCATCAGATCTCCGTACTCAAGAGAAATCTGAAATTTACTACATATAATCGGGACAAAGTGAGTGTTCATGACACTGAGAATGACAAGTACCTTATAAAATATATGATAATAAAAATTAATTTTAATAATGACGTATACAACTCAAAATTATCTCTTTTCTCTTGCTCTGTGGAGGTCTTCCATTAATATGTGAGGAGACCCTTCATATATATACGAATCCTTATAAAAATTAATATTCTTGTTGTCTTCTCTTGACGGAAATGATAAGGTGCGTGGAAGATCGGAAGTAACTTTTGAGAAACGAAAAAATCCATCATTTCGAGTCTTTTGTTGAACCCTCTTCATTAAGAACCACCACAAAAAAAAAAAAAAAAAAATTTATAATCAAAGTGAAAAGTGAGGACCAAGTTTACACCTTTCTAATTTGGTCTTTATAAAAAGTAAGTTATGACAATTATTTTTGTAAGACACAGACACTCAATGAAAGAGACACAATGTCAAAGTCTCTGGTTTTTATTGTTACCTATTTCTCATATATAAAAGTCCTTACGTCTCAAACAATAAATTTTTACTTCTTGTCTTTCAAGCTGTATGAAAACTTTTACCTATCTAGTATGATAAATTATGACATACTAATACTGAGACTTATACTTATATTAAAGAATGTATATCTTTTATCAATAAAGTACTCTTAATGTGAATAACCTTTTGTAGTAAACCTTTAATGATGAGAAATTTGTAGTAATGAAGATGATTTCAATGAACGTTAAAAGAAATTATCAGAATATTTGAGTCGGGGTAGTTCGATGATGGTCGAGAAGGAACCAGATTACGGTTTTGGTTTAACTAGAGAGAGGAAGGAGAGACCATTTTAATATGAAATAAAAGATAATCGTGGTTTCATTGAAAAATTTGAAAAAATAACACAATTTTCAGTGTATCATATTTTGTATGATAAAATCGGTATAAATTCACATGTCAATTGTGTTTCATGTAAGTGTAACAACACGTTGAGAGGTAGTAGGTAGAGGGTTTAAAAAGTGGAAGGGTTTGACTTTGACACAGGGGTAATTTTTGATTAAAGGGTAAAAAGGAGGGATGGAGGGTGGAGGGTCAGGGACCGTTCTCGAATTAGAGGTTTTCTATGTTTGTTGAGTACGTCGAGTTATGGTTTTTTTTTTTTTTTGTGAGTTTTTTACCCGTCTAGATTTGTCTGTAGAGACGTTTCTTCTGTATACCTATCGTTTCTCCGTACCCCTTTCTAACTTTGTAGTGATTAATAATCTCTTGACACTTATTTTCGATGTTACTCCATAGTGGAGTGTGACCAGTCTTACCGGAAGTAGTTTTACAGATATTTGTTATTTACGACTTCTACCACCCTCTTTTTCCTTGGGAGGATGTGATGACCACTCTTACATTTGACCTTCTCAGTGATGTCTCTTGTCATCTCTCCCAGGAATTTTTGATTCGTATATTGATCTATACTGTGTCGTTAAGGTGAGGACCTGTATATGGGTCTCTTTGTATGGTGTATGGTATGTATATGGTAGTAAGTCTTTCTGTGTACATGGGGTCACAAGTGACTTCGTGATAGATGTTATTGGTCTTGTACCTTCGTTGGATTTACAGGTAGTTGTCTGTAAACAGAGAGTCGACACAGGTTGAGAAACGTTGGGGTATCTGACCGGGGGTGGTCCGAGGAGACAGGAACCCCTAAGAGGTCCGTTCTTATGACTTCACCCAACGGTACGGGCGGAGGTCCCCTAGAAGGGTTGGGTCCCTAGCTTGGGTCCAGAAGGCTTAACGTCCGTCTAAGAAATGGTAGACTCGGTGGGTCCCTTCGTAGGTAATTGTTTCCTTACCTATTTCTTCTGTACCATGTATATATGTTACCTTATAATACGTCTCATTAAAAAATTTGAAATGCAGTAAGGATGAATTATAAGAGGATACTAAAGGTCAACGTTAATCTTTAACTTGAACGTATTAGACCCTTGTTAGAAGGAGAAGCTGAAACCCGGTAGACTGAGAAAGAGTTTCCTACCGTAGGAGGCTCTACGGTAGTACAAAAGACAAAATTCAGTAGACGTGGGAACAGAGAGACAGGAAGGAAGTCGTGAAACATTCCGTAAGAAGAAGGGTCCTAAGTTCAGAGTCGAGTTTATAAGGGAAAAACCTAGTTAGAAGAGGAATTGAGATAGGACTATGAAAGACGTAAAGAAGTATTATAAATAATGATAGATCGTAATAGAGTCCGAAGGGAATACCGAGTCAACCATTTCTTAGGTGGACGTTACGTCCTCTGGACCCAAACTAGGGACCCACCCTTTCTAGGGGACCTCTTCCTTTGCCGTTGGGTGAGGTCATAAAATCAAAGGCGAATACTTTTGTAACCAAGGTACTCATATTCCTGTAAACAGTATTCTTCTACGGACCTCATTTTAGTCTTGACTTATTTATAAACAAAAGACTTACTTAGAAGTTTTAATCATAGGAAAACAAAAAGGAAGACCGATCTTTGATAGCGAAACACACTTCGGAAAACACACTTCAGAGTATCTGACGGAGAATCGAGATGTATTTGTTTTTTAAAGAAATTTTGGTTCTACCCTTAGTAGTCAAAAACACAGTGATAAAAATAAAGAAAATTTTAATTTGTTTATTTTAAGATAAACCCTGGAGTCTCTTTTGTAGTTTTACAGACGAAACACAAGTTCAGGTCGATGTTACCTTTACGATAACGAGATCACAATACTTCACACATCACAATAAAAAGAAACTCATAAATGTATTGTGTCTAAGACTAGTAACAACTCAAACGTTTGTTGTAAATCATCTCTTCTCCTCTACCGTTTTCCGATACAGAACGAAGTGACGTCATCTGATTATAAATTAGTCCCACAACAAATTTTGTGTCTCGTCCGTCAGGTGTGTCCAGAGGTAGACCTTTTACTGTTCAGTGTAAGATTGGTGAGGGACTGACGTAGCAGAGGTAACATTAGTATCCAAGTTGTCTTGACTTTTGACACGCGTTCGGAGAGAGTCCAGTGACTTCGTAACGTGTCAGTTCCTCTTCATACACGATGCAAGTCGACGGGTTCCTCTCCCCGGTCGACCTATGTACAAGGGTTTAGTACGTATCAGGGACCACTACCTATTTATTTATCTAGTCCATCCATTTGTGTCCGAAGGGACTCACCGAGTGTCTCATTTCTTAGGAGGACGTTACGTCCTCTGGGTCTAAGGTAGGGTTCCAGTCCTTCTAAGGAACCTCTTCCTTTACCGTGGGGTGAGGTCATAAGAACGGACCTCCTACGGTACCTGTCTCCTCGGACCGTCCGACATCAGGTACCCCAGTGTTCTCAGTCTGGACTGACTTGTTGATTGTGTCCATTCTTGACTAGTCGAATTGTATAATAGACAGTAGTCACTTAGTTTACTACAACAAGGTTTTAAAGTAAAGATTTAGTTGGTAAAAAGACAATTTTTTATGTAGGGACTAAGATTACAATCGATTCAATCGGGTAATTTTTTTCCTCTAAAACATGAATAAGAAAGTAATTATAAAAAAAGATGACACAATCCGTCACACCCAAGTTACCTCCTCCCATCCCTTGTCTATGTGGACGGGAGTACCTTGTATATCAGTAGATCCCTCTTTTTTACACTAGTTGTTAATGGGTGTATATATTAATACTTGACACTATTCACGTAAATTTCTTCGAATACTGTCACACACCGTTCCTGTACACTGAATCAGATTTTCCAGTTTCTTCCGAAACTGTTATTCCACTGAAAACTCGACTGTAACCTTTTTGTCAATTCTTAGATTCACTCCTCAAACCCCTCTCCACACAAATACCCCTCTCTTCTAGTACTTATGTTCGGACTCCACCTTCCCTTTTACCTTGTAACTTTCCGTACTATGGTATTGTCACACCGACCTCTACTGTGTCACTCCCTCTCTCGGACCTTATTCTACCCTGACTTCTCGTCCCGTCCTCTACCTCGTACCCCCTCGACCGTAATCTTCCGTAACAATTACCTTCAACTGTTAAAATGTAGATCTATTATCCTAGTCTAAACCCCATGACAAAAAGAACGTTGTACAAATTTCACGCCGGTTTGTGTTCCGAAGACGACCTCTGAACCTTGTAGAGAATCCGTTACTGTCACCACCGTTTCCCTTGATCGATCACCGTGGACTGGAGAATTGAGATGGTAAAGGACCATGTGTCTCGTTGTTCGAGAATGTCATTCGGTCGTCTTTGGATAAAACTTTAGATACGAATTATATGAGGTGACCCTGACCCCAATCATCCGTCTCCACCTTGTCTCTAAAACGGTACTAATACGGTAACAACTTTTTCTTAGTAAATTACTACGATATTTCTCAACGTTTACTTTAATTATTAGAATTCCAGAACAGCATTTTACTAAAAGATAAGTTCATTATTAAAATCTCTTAAAAAAGGAACGATATTATACATTCGACTCTAAATCACTCATATACGAAAACTATATAAATCGAATGTCTTTATATCTTAAGTTCGTAAACTAAAATAACACGGAGAGTTCCAGGGGATACTGAAACGATGAACTTTACACCAGGTCTCTTGTTGTTTTAACAGTAGTAGATCCTAGTATAATCATTCAGTCTTAGAGTTCAGACAAGAGATATAGATGTAGAGATACGGACGGAACGTTTATCCAAGTGGTCATGATAAAAAGATCTAAAATCTATATACGTAATTAAATTTTATAAGTAAAAAGAGAAAAACTGAATGAAGCAAGACATATTGTCCGAGACCGAAGTAGGTGGAGTCAAGTTGACTGAGTTTAAACAAGGAAAATACCAATTCATTATAAGGTAACATATATACACGTAGATAAAGAAATAGGTAAGTAGACAGTTGTCTGTAGATCCAACGAAGGAACAGGACCGATAACATTTATCACGACATCACTCAACAAGATTCAATTTTTATTTCATTTGGATTTTTTTTCTTTTGGTCTTGGAGTCTTAGAGTCGGGGGAGGGTTTAGATGACTCGATCTCAGACGGAAAATTGATCTAGAGGTACACTAAACAAATGAGTAATTTTAAACTCTTCCTAACGAAATCTTATGGTAAGTACAGGTCGCATCCTTCGAGATAAACTTATTAACTTTCCCAATTTAACACACTAAAAAAAACAAGTTCAAGTAATTTGTAATTATAAGACGAGAAAGTTATTCACCGATAAATTGTAACTCAACATTCAGTTGAATCTTCTCAAACCGTTTAGTTTTAAAATTTTCAGGATAAAAAGTTCAAAAAGAAGAGGGAAGGGAAGTTTTTTGTGAAGTGAAAATGTAGGGATAAATTTTACTTGTCACTTTATACATGTTTGTATAAAATTACGGAAGGACCATCTCCTTATTATTATAAAGACCTCAGTACGTAATTTGTCACATAAATACCATCTTTATTTTTACAGTATTTATACTATTCTCCGGAACTCGTACTCTCCCGAGAAAAAGGATGTAGAATCCCTATCTCTCGATAAAACACTTCGTTTCAAACAATCACAAGAGAAACTAAACCGTTTCATTTTAAGGTCTCGAACTCGACCTCGTCTAAAACTCAGTTTTCTTAATTCTACAAAGTGTAGTTCTACTTAAACTTAAAACGATAGAACCAGGAACATAGACACGAGATAAACAACGACGTTTTTAATAATATTTATTACCAACTGTTGTTGTGTTAAAATAATAGAATTTCAAGACATTGAACCTTTTGGTCGTATCCAGTCCTACAGTCCTCCCGACTCAGGGAAAGACCTCCAAGGTACCTTCTTCCATAGAAGAACGGGAAGGATCGTAGATCCCCGGAAACCAACACCGGGGAAAGTAAAAGTTTCTGTCATTACTAGTCACCTCAGAATGACTGTAACGACAGAGGAGAAGGGAAAATTACTCTGAACCTCCCCGTCCCTCCCAAGGGATCTCCGAACCACCATTTCTTAACGGACGGTTACGTCCTCTGTGTCCAAGTCAGGAACCAGGTCCTTCTAGGGTGAACGGTGTCCCCTTGATTCGGGTATGTGGTGTTGATAATTCGGACACGAAGATCCCAGACCCTCGGCGTTGAGGACTCGGGTACACGGAGTCGATTACTTCGGGAACGTGGGATGTCAGACACGAGACGTTGTTCCCTTTGGTGACGTTATATGCTGGTGAGTGGTGTTGATCTTTCATCGGAGAGACGAACGGTGTTGAACTCTTTTCGGGAGTATAGTTGTTTCTGGGTCGTGTCATGGGAGTTTGATATTTTTTTATTTATAATTTATTTTAATAAAATTTTTTATTTTATTTCTCTGAACACCAATGTGACCTAAGTGGACTTATTAGGTCCGATGAGAGACAAACTTCCAGTCGACTAAACTTTGAAATTAAGGGGAAACGGCGTAATGTATAAGTGTCCAGGACTCCTAATTCTGTACCTGTGGAACCTTCCTTGTAGCAAGACGGAGAGAATTAGGAATATCCCCCCTCACTCACGTGTCGGACCCCTCTTTTCAGTTCTTCCTTAAGGTCTCTCTCTATTCCTGACCCGTCAAGGACCCTTCCCACCGTCCGATACAAGAGTACTCTTTCTATAGGTCAGTCTCAAGGGGATATCAGTCTTGATTAACATTTACTCTGAAAGTTGACGAAAAGTATTAACAAAAGTTATGGAGTGTACCGTACCTAAGGAAAGGTCGTATAAAAACGTAAAAAGGTAATTTGGGATGTGTCTTACTTTTTACATAACGAATTCCCACTGATAAATCTTACCTCTTTCTCTCTCCCCTCCGGTACCAGTACCCCGGACCTCATTTCGGTTCGAGTCTCGCTATTGATGTCCCTCCTCTACTATTCTTTCTTATCACTCAGTTCGGTCCTCGTGTTAAGTGTCGTTCCCTCATGTCCCTTGAGTGGAGAAAAGAGTGCGGGACGGAGAGTATCACAAGTCTCCTTCATGTAAGTACTGTTATTTAAGGTAGACTTACATTCACCAGTAACAACGTGTTTATGGTTCAAGGAATTTACGGAATCCGAGACGTTTTGTTTCCGTTTATTTTATACGGAGATGGAAGTTTCACACATACGTCAGGTCACCACTTCTGACTGTTTATTTACGGATAATCTTCCGTCTCATTCGGATCTCGTTTCGGGTCCCTCGTAGACCCTCATACTCCTCTTCGAAGGTTTCGTCTAACGTGAACGGTCCCTTCCGAAAGGTCTTTACTACAGACTCGACACACACCGTTATACCGATCCCTTGTACACATGTACCTCCCCCCTTCAACCCGGAAAGTCTTTGTCGTTTATCCGTACACATGTTTACACGGGAGGATTATATCTATGTTCCCGATCTGAGGTTAAAATAGAAACAGTGGGCTACTAAGAGGGAGTGAAGACAGCGTTACCACATCTTAACGAGAGGAATGTCTTTACTTCGGGCAGACCAGGATAGGTGAGGACGGTCGATTCCCAGATACCCAATAGGAAAAAGAGTGAACTTAGAAGTAAGAAAGAGACCTAGAAAGGAAATGCAAGAATTTGTTCAAGAGATCACAGAGGGTCCAAATCGTTAAATCATTTATAGACAGGGCCGGGTGTAGAGGTAAGACAATGAAGAAGGAAAGAACAGTTTAAAGTACTTTCCTGAGAGATGTGATCTAAAAGATTGTAGAATAATGAAAGATTGTAGGACAAATGGAGGTTGAGAATCGATAGACTCAAGGTTTACAAGGGACGTTTGGACGGATTTTGACGAAAGTAACTTCCATAGTTTTTAGAAAAAAATTAGTTTAGTAGGAAAACCAGTGATTAAAAGACTTGAGACTGTGTAGATTATGGCACTGTTTGAAGAAAGATCTTTCGGAGAGAAAGAAAGAGAAGTCCGTACTGTTCTAAGACTAAGGAACGAAGAGACCAGTTTGGAGGTAGAGGAAAATCGAATGAAAAGAAAGTGAAGAGACGATTATTACCCACGAGATTATATGTAAATATATATATAAAATTTTCAAATAAGTTACTTCATCTAAGGAACAACTTTTTTATATATTCATACAGAATCTTAAGTGAAGTGATCCTAAGTTGAGATTTTCAAACGAAGTTTATAAGTTCGTAACGAAGTCTTTCAACTGTAACATTAGTCTTTTTATTCAGATGTTTCTAATGTTTACCGAAACAATATTCCTTATCTCACACCCTTTATACTACCGAACACGAACAGGGGTCTGTGTAAAAGAGGGTCTGTAAAGACAATGACGACAACATCCTTTCGTTTATACGGTTTAACTGAACTTTTTAAGACACGTTATTACATCCTGTCACGTCACCTCTCTTCTCCTATCTTTTATTAACGCCAATCCTTGAAGTACGAAAAATTTTTAGTCTCGTTAAGATGTCTTCCTTTTTAATTTAATAGTTGTAGTTTATTTGACGGTAGCGTAAAGGAGAGGTTACTGACTTCGATTTAAAAGAATTAACTTTGTAGGAAAATTTTTCAGTTCGTATAAAAAGACTATAACTCTTTGTAAAATGATGAATGTTCCGAGATGGTGTCGGGAGATGAGTGTGTTTCTCACCAAAACTTTAATCAAATAAAAGAATTCTTTTATTCACAAATATGTCTAGACCAGTTTCGTTTCAGAGATATCCAACTTTTTTAATTTATCAGCCTCGATAATCTTGACGTCTCACAGAACGTATTCCTTACCTTACCCTTATTTACCTCTGGGACCCGAACCTCGTCGTTATGAGACTACCAATCTCTCAATAAGGTGTATTCGAGATCTTTGA
Source organism: Capra ibex (assembly GCA_006410555.1). Lineage (NCBI taxonomy): Eukaryota > Metazoa > Chordata > Mammalia > Artiodactyla > Bovidae > Capra > Capra ibex. The sequence continues at coordinate 16,456,790 of SJYO01020080.1, read as the reverse complement.
ACGAACATATCTGTACAGGAACAACTACCTCTGTGTTATCAGTTTACCATATAGTCACAAATATTAGACTGAATTTAAGTTGTCTTCACGTCGTCAACGTAATTTCTATTTACCATAAAACGGATTAGTTTCATAAGGGGTTTTACATAACCATGAAATGTTGATAAAACATTTTTCAGTAGTAAAAATTTACAAGGTCTATTTAAGTTATACAAGGTTTTTGTAACTGAGAGAACTTTAACTTATTAATATAGAATTGAATAAAACATACTTAAAAACAAATACAGACCGAGTTTCAGAAAAGAGGTACTAAATAACACCTTAGTTTAAAATCCCCTCCCGAATCAAGACTCTTTAGTAAATATTGTATATACACTGTTTCTCAATTATTTCAATTATTTAGTCAATCTCATTCATAATGATCACGATGGTAAATGACTACACTTTTTTGTGACCTGTATTAAACCAAATCCTTCTTTTGATTCTTAAAATAAGTCCCTCACGATCTAAACTCGACGAACATGGTGTATGTTCTCCATTATACATCTATTAATACATAGTATAAATGTATGGACTTTCCCGTAAGTTTCCCCTTTAAAAAACGAATCATTCTAAAATGAAAATTATACAGTACTTTTAGAAAAAATAAAAAAAATAAAAAGTTTTATACAAGGGTCCACGTAGTAAGTCCAGGGGTTTCTCAAGATAGAAAAACTCCGTTATTTTCTACGACCTATGTATTGTCTAAAGACACGTCAATGAATTTAGTGGATTCATTAAATATCACTATGTCCTTTATGTACACTTTTCGTTCTATATAAAACATATACCATACTAGTGTTGATTCATTTTCTTCAAAATATCTATATTTATAAACTTTTATTTATATGGTCTTACGATTATTAATTTTTTTTTTTTCTACGACCTATGTCAAGAGACAGAGAAAAAGTTTCAATGATATAGTTACTGAAATAAACAGTGTGCATAAATAGATTATTTCCTTTTTTCGAATACTTACAGTCTTTGGACCAAAACTTTGTAAAGGTAACTAACAAAAATTAAGTTGGTCGTAAAACACCCGAATTTTTTCTTTCTGTTGACAAAACTTCGGTGTTGAACGACCATTTGTGTGAAGACGACTCCCTTTCAACTCTCCTTTTCACCGGAAGTATACAGAGGTAACCAGAGTTTTCAATGTAAAAGGGTTTCCTGTGTAGTTTTAGTTTGGGTATCACTAATGAAACTTTGGGTTTGACGGTTTTTGTTCGTTTTTTATACTTGGTCTTTGGCACAAACACTTACCATTGATATGGGAGATTAGCGTGACGAAGAGTTAGATTCGTCCCAGAATTGTAAGTTTCCAGTTCTTTAAATAAATTGACCATCAATAAAAGTACATTTCTCATACAAAAGAAAGAGGAATCTATGTTTATGACATACTCACTTATGCAAAAATGAGTCTGAGAAGAGTACACGACAGTCAACCATGACCCGACCCCCCGTACGCACAAGGAGAACATCGACACGTCCAAAGAGAACAAATCAACGTCAGGATTCACACTCAAGTCTTCTCCGGCTCGAGTTACGACCTCGTTGCCCATGGCCAAGCCTTCACCCTCGGTTTCGTCCCTGTCTTCGACCGTGAACTCGGTGTCACCGACGACACCTACTTGGTCATCGTCACCACCGAACTAAACTAGCGACCCGACGGACATCGACCCCGACTACGAAATGACGAAGTCCAAAACCCCGGCAATGGTAGAACTTGGAAAAGAATAATACTAATATAAGGAACACCTATCATAGTAACAATTTCCAAAACAGCGTCTTTAATTAAAAACAGGGTGATGGGTTTCACGTAGAAAATGATGTTTCTACGTCGGTTAAGGTTTCCGAGATGTCCCGACTTGATTCGACTTAAGACCTTCGGTTCGGGATTGTCTCGCACCTCGGGTGTCTAGACTAGTATGGGGGTCCCTGTCTGAAGACGGGGGAGGGGGTTGAGGGACACAGTGTCCCGTGAAAAAAAAAGGAGAGAGATCTTTCGAGAGGAAGGGAGTCTGGATGACAGTGAGTACTAGGTTGAGTAGAAAATTTACTAATTTATATTAGTCACAAAGAACCAAATTTTTCTTTTCCTTCTTTCAGGATATGATCAATCAAGAGTAATGGAATTTCATTCGATTTTAGTGTGATACAAAGTTTTTTGTTTAAAATTGAGATTTTTAATAAAATTTTGGTGGAAAGACAAAAACCGTAAATCGTTGACCGTTTGTTTTTGTGATCACATATGTTATTTCTCTGAATTCCACCTTTTCTAAATTGATTCTCGAGTTAAAACCTCTCAGAGACGCACTCCTTGAACACTGATAGGTACACCTTAACAAACAACTCATCCGTCTATAATTCAAATATTAAAAATGTCTCTATCGTGTTTTCAATACCCTGACTTACAGTAATAGACTTTTCACTTATACGTATCTTTTTTTCAATAGACCCCATCTCACTGAATCTCTGATAGTTTCATTTCGTCTTTACTCAAGGATTTTCCTCTGACCCTTCCTTCCAGGACTGTACCTCACTTCTTTTCAGAAAGTCCTTCCTTCCCTACTAGTAAACATTGTTTTCGACAAGCACCCTGTTTTCGACGAATGTCCATTCCGATATAGTCGTGACTCTTAACGGACAACTTAAACCGACGTATCTCCATTGACCACTGGAACTTGTTTGTCAAGAACACCTCTTTTTCTCTATTCTTCCTCTTACCTCATCCAAGTTCCCTTACTCCGTTTGGTCCTTAATGTCTGTCACCCATGTCTGTTAACAAAAATTTTCTATACCGAAATTCTCTCTCGTCTCTTTACCTTTTACAGCGACTTCCTCTACACCTTAGTTCCACTCGAACAGCAGGAAAAGGGGGGGAAGAAGAAGAGAAAATTACCTTCTCTCTCCCCTGTTAACGTCCTCACTTCCGAAACTTGTCCCCTCTCCACTATTCTCTGTAGTACAAATTGGTGTCCTCCCTTATGTCCTACATACTAATGTCTATTTCAAACCTTCTAACTACAAAAAAAGGTACTTTATTCATTATTGAAGTAGTCAATTTTTACTCTTCTTCCCCCCTCAACAACCCTCGAAATCATCTTTCCTCTTATACGAACTTTATCAGTACACTCTCGTCCTCTAACTTGACTGAACCTCTTTAAAGTGTTTGAGAGAAGGATCTGTTCAGTCTATGGATATATCCCTTAAGTCTGACTATTTTTTTTTTTTTTTAACCCCGAAAAAAAAACCATTTAAAATGAGGTGACTTTTTCACTCTTTAGGTTCGATCAAAGGTAAGAAGTACTCGACGTAGGTCTTCATGATCTGAAGTTTAAAATGGAAGAAGTAACAGGGTATCTTAAAGTCCCAAAGTCCAACGAAGTTGTTTCTAACCCATACACCTCCGAGTCAACGAAGTAAGTACAGGTTGAGAAACGCTTGGACGTTTGACTTAGGGTGGTCCGAGGAGGTAGGGACCCTAAGAGGTCCGTTCTTGTCACCGAACCCAGTGGTACATGAGGAGGTCCTCTAGAATGGTTGAGTAACTACCTTGAGTCCAGAGGATGTAACGTCCACCTAAGAAATGGTGACTCGGTGGACCCTTCGGGTTGATTCTTATAGTCAAGTCAAGTCAAGTCAGCGAATCAGCACAGGCTGAGAAACGCTGGGGCACTTAGCGTCGTGGGGTCCCGAGGGACAGGTAGTGGTAGAGGGCCTCAAGTGAGTTTGATTGTAGGTATCTCAGCCACTCCGGTAGGTCGGTAGAGTAGGAGACAGCAGGGGAAGAGGAGGACGGGGGTTAGGGAGGGTCGTAGTCCCAGAAAAGGTTACTCAGTGGAGAAGCGTACTCCACCGGTTTCATGACCTCAAAGTCGAAGTCGTAGTAAGGAAGGTTTCTTTAGGGTCCTGACTAGAGGAAGTCTTACCTGACCAACCTAGAGGAACGTCAGGTTCCCTGAGAGTTCTCAGAAGAGGTTGTGGTGTCAAGTTTTCGTAGTTAAGAAGCCACGAGTCGGAAGAAGTGTCAAGTTGAGAGTGTAGGTATGTACTGGTGTCCTTTGTTATCGGAACTGATCTACCTGGAAACAACCGTTTCATTACAGAGACGAAAAGTTATACGATAGATCCAACCAGTATTGAAAGAAAGGTTCCTCATTCACAGGAAATTAAAGTACCGACGTTAATGGTAGACGTCACTAAAACCTTGGGTTTTTTATTTTAGACTGTGACAAAGGTGACAAAGGGGTAGATAAAGGGTACTTCACTACCCTGGTTTACGGTACTAGAAGTAAAAGACTTACAACTCGAAATTCGGTTGAAAAAGTGAGAGGAGAAAGTGAAAGTAGTTCTCCGAAAAATCAAGGAGAAGTGAAAGACGGTATTCCCACCACAGTAGACGTATAGACTCCAATAACTATAAAGAGGGTCGTTAGAACTAAGGTCGAACCGAAGAAACTACAACACTTTCACGACGTGAGCTATACCGTCGTTTAAACCTTTTGAGTCGTCACCGGTGTCCTGACCTTTTCCAGTCATAAGTCAGGTTAGGGTTTCTTTCCGTTACGGTTTCTGACGAGTTTGATGGCGTGTTAACGTGAGTAGAGTGTGAGATCATTTCATTACGAGTGTTAAGAGGTTCGGTCCGAAGTCGTCATGAAATTGGCACTTGAAGGTCTACAAGTTCGACCAAAGTATTTTCCGTCTCCTTGTTCTCTAGTTTAACGGTTGTAGACGATCTGGTGGCTTTTTCGTCCTATCAAGGTCTTTTTGTAGATAAAGACGAAATAACTGATACGGTTTCTTGACACCTTTTAAGACTTTCTCTACCCTTATGGTCTGGTGGACTAGACGGAGAACTCTTTGGATATGCGTCCAGTCCTTCGTTGTCAATCGTGACCTGTACCTTGTTGTCTGACCAAGGTTTATCCTTTTCCTCATGCAGTTCCGACATATAACAGTGGGACGAATAAATTGAATATACGTCTCATGAAGTACTCTTGATTCTTATATCGGGGTAAATTTACATACAGATAAATTCTGATATGAATGTTTCGTTAAGTTCTTTGGTGGTTACACTAACTCAATGTGTCTCCGTTGGGACGAAGGGTCCTGACCGGTTAACTTTGGTGTTGGAATTTGTTTCCCATCTCCATTTCTTGGAAGGACGGTCACGTTCTCTGTCTCCACTGTACCCAAGTCAGGGACCCGATCTTTCTAGGGGACCTCCTCCCGTACCGTTGTGTGAGGTCATAAGAACGGACCTTTTAGAGGTACCCGTTTCTCCTAGAACCACCCGATGTCAGAGGTATCCTAACATTTCTCAGACTGTGTCGACTTCACTGAATCGTGTGTGTGTGTGTGTGGGTAGAGACTGGGTGTTAACCGGACTGCTCACTCTGTTCTATAGTTTAATTGTATCTCGGTGAGTTTACTCCTTTGGGAAGTAATATTATATGGTTTTATTGTTAGTAAATTTGAACCTATTACAATTACTAAACAATGTTGTAGACAGTCACTCATGGAGTTTGATTTTCTTTTGTTTTCTGTTTTTATTTTGAAAGAAACATTACAGACCTTCTTTTTTTATAGTAAAAGGAAGATGGGAAGGTCCAAGAACTGACCTAGAGACATTGGTTTCCGTCCAATTAATCTCCTTTCGTATGTTTACATAAATCGAATTTTTACATTCAAAATACACTGTGTTCTCGGGAGGATTCCTTCACTTCTGGGTTTCTTTGTCTATTTAGACGTACAAAAATACGACTTAAACTACTTCTCACTGTTCAACACCTTTATACAATATTCTACTTTTACTATACTTGAGTTACATCCTTTGACCCTCTTAGAATCGTTCTGGATAAGTAAGTGTAAGTTTTTCTTCCTGTGGGGAATGGAGGACCATATCTTTCCCATGGAAATCCCGAAGGGACCATCAGGTCACCAATTCTTATATGAACGGTTCCGTCCCCTGTACCCAAGTTAGGGACCAGGTCCTTCTAAGATGTACGGCACCTCGTTGATTCGGGCATATGGTGTTGATGACTTGGACGTGAGGTGTTCTGTTCGGTGGTGCTACTCTTCGGACTTGGAGTGTCAATCTCATCAAGAGTGAGCGGTGTTGATCCCTTTCCGACACACGTTGTTGTTTCTGTGTCCCGTCGGTTTTTAATCAACTAATTAATAAAAGAAAAAAATTTTTTTCTCTCCCGTGGTGAGTGAACTCCAGTAACACTGGACGAAGTCTCCTCTTCTCGTTTCTCAGAAAGATCGTGTAAAGTAAAGAGTTTAAGGAAGTTGAATTTGATAAGTTCCCACGTGGGTATAAACCTCCATCGTATAAGATTTGGGGTAGTCATTGTCAAGTCAAGTCAAGTCAAGTCAGCGAGTCAGCACAGGCTGAGAAACGTCGGGGTACTTAGCGTCGTGCGGTCCGGAGGGACAGGTAGTGGAAGGGAAATAAGGGGTTTCGAAGTTATTAGTTTCATTAGGACTCTAACACTCTCATTTACACTAAAATTTTCATCAAATCCAATTCTTTGTTTTCGTTCATCAAAGTATTTGCATCAAAGTATTTGTCAAAGTGAGATATCACTTTACGACTTGAACTAGTTTCATAGGTCTATAGGACTTAATAAGTTTATTTGTATAATTAGGAGGTTTATTTAGATGTCTTATTTTATTCTTGTTTGTAATGAGAACTAATTACACTCATCTTCATTATATTGGAGACTCCTTCTAAAGTACTTTAACCGTCACTAACGATGACGGTACAAATAATTTACTCTTCGTCGTCAAAGTATTTACTTTAATGATTTCTGTTGTAAGTGACACAGTTGTCACTTTTGACTGTTTTTAGTTTTGTAATTGGAAGTTGTTTATAATTTATGACTGTTAAAAGGATTACAAAATTTTATAAAAAGTTACTATTCTATAAATCAAGGTCATCTTGTAAAAATTTAGAACACAAATTAATGATACACACGGATGTTCAAATCTTTAGATGTTAAGACATATTGAATCCGAAGACCCAAGTAAGACTGTCTGCTTTTGGAACCTTCAACGGTGACGACAGGGATGTTGTTCTTTTTCGACTGGGTCGACTTTTCGGTATAGACGAGAACTTAGGTAGTCTCTTGACTCCAAAGTCCTTTTTAACGGTCCGTTTTCAGACTTCTCCGTTTAAGTAGGTCTCTCTGTGTCCATTCTGAACGACTGGACCTGGTTTTCGACGACCTCGGTATATGACCAGTCAAGTCAAGTCAAGTTAGTGAGTCAGTACAGGTTGAGAAACGGTGGGGTACTTAGCGTCGTGCGGTCCGGAGGGACAGGTAGTGGTAGAGGGCCTCAAGTGAGTTGGAGTGCAAGTAGCTCAGCCACTACGGTAGGTCGGTAGAGTAGGAGACAGCAGGGGAAGAAGAGGACGGGGGTTAGGGAGGACTGTAGTTTCAGAAAAGGTTCCTCACTTGAGAAACGTACTCCACCGGTTTCATGACCTCAAAGTCGAAGTCGTAGTAAGGGAGGTTTCTTTAGGGTCCCGCCTAGAGGAAGTCTTACCTGACCAACCTAGAGAAACGTCAGGTTCCCTGAGAGTTCTCAGAAGAGGTTGTGGTGTCAAGTTTTCGTAGTTAAGAAACCACGAGTCGGAAGAAGTGTCAGATTGAGAGTGTAGGTATGTACTGATGACCCTCTTGGTATCGGAACTGTGTTACCTGTAAACAACCGTTTCATTACAGAGACGAAAATTTATATGATAGATCCAACCAGTATTGAAAGAAAGGTTCCTCATTCGCAGAAAATTAAGGTACCGACGTTAGTGGTAGAAGTTACTAAAACCTCGGGGTTTTTTATTTCAGACCGTGACAAAGATGACAAAGGGGTAGATAAAGGGTACTTCACTACCGTGAGTAGAGTGTACGATCATTTAATTACGAGTTTTAGGAGGTTCGGTCCGAAGTCGTTATGTACTTGGTACTTGAAGGACTACAAGTTCGACCAAAATCTTTTCCGTCTCCTTGGTCTCTAGTTTAACGGTTGTAGGCGACCCAGTACCTTTTTCGTTCTGTCAAGGTCTTTTTGTAGATAAATACGAAATAACTGATACGGTTTCGGAACCTAACACATCTAGTGTTATCTGACACCTTTTAAGACTTTCTCTACCCTTATGGTCCGGTGGACTGGAGGGAGAACTCTTTAGACATACGTCCAGTCCTTCGTTGTCAATCTTGACCTGCACCTTGTTGTCTGACCTAGGTTTATCCTTTTCCTCATGCAGTTCCGACATATAATAGTGGGACGAAAAAATTGAAGATACGTCTCATGTAGTACTCTTCACGACCTGACCTTCTTTGTGTTCGACCTTAGTTCTAACGGTCATCCTAATAGTTATTGGAGTCTATACGTCTACTGTGGTGAGAATGTCGTCTTTCACTTCTCTCTGATTTTTCGGAGAACTACTTTCACTTTCTCCTCTCACTTTTTCAACCGAATTTCGAGTTGTAAGTCTTTTGCTTCTAGTATCGTAGGCCAGGGTCAAGTGCCCTTTATCTACCCCTTTGTCACCCTTGTCACAGTCTGAAATAGAAAAACCCCGAGGTTTTAGTGACGTCTACCACTGACGTCGGTACTTTCATTTGCTGTGAATGAGGAACCTTCTTTTCAATACTGGTTTGATCTGTCGTATGAGTTTTCGTCTCTGTAATGAAACGACCGATTCCAGACAGATCAGTTCCGATGCCAAAAAGGCCACCAGTACATACCTACACTCTCAACCTGACACTTCTTCTTAACACTCGTGACTTCTTAACTACGCAAACTTGACACCACAACCTCTTCTGAGAACTCTTAGGGAACCTGACGTTCCTCTAGTTTGGTCAGTTAGGATTTCCTTTAGTCAGGACTTATAAGTAACCTTCCTGATTACAACTTCGACTTCGAGGTCATGAAACCGATAGACTAGATTTCCCGACGGAGTTATCTTTTCTGGGACTACGACCCTTTCTAACTTCCGTCCTCTTCCTCGTCTGTCTCCTACTCTACCGACCTACCGTAGTGCCTGAGTTACCTGGACTCAAACTCGTTCGAGACCCTCTACCACTTCCAGTCCCTTCGGACCGTACGTCGTCACGCGCTTCAGTGTTTCTCAGTCTGTGCTGACTTGTTGACTTGTTATTATTAAGACCAACCACCTTCCCTTAGGGAAGGGTGAGGTTGGTGAGGGGGGTGCACAAAGTGGAAAAAAAATAAAAAGTCACTGGTTCACCATAGACTGAGAAGTACTGAGGTACCTGACGTCGTGTATTGTGAAGGGACATGAAGTGGTAGAGGACCTCAAACGGGTTCAAGTACAGGTAACGTAGTCACTACGGTAGGTTGGTAGAGTAGGAGACAACGGGAGAAGAGGAAGACGGAAGTTAGAAAGGGTCGTAGTCCCATAAAAAGTTACTTGGTCGACAAGCGGATCGTTCCCTTTTGTTTTCGTTTTTGTATCAGTTGTCCCTAGTCTCCAAGTTCCTTTATCCAACCTTTCCGACGTCGGTCCCTTCCCTCATGTACCTCCACTCGTCTACCTACTTCGACAGAGTGTCTCTTTGTGGACACTTCCAGTGTCAAGTTCCTGTTCCGACTAATTTTGTCACTTTAAATTAACTTCCTAATATCTTACGGGTGCGGTATGATGGTGTGGTTGTCCCGAGGTCACTTTGTCACCTAATGTAGAGAATCAGGATGTTCTTCGTCTGAAGGAGACTTCTCCGTAAGAGTCCCTTCGGGTTACAGGCCTCCTTTTGGTTTTGTTCCTCCAAACTACTTATACTTAGAAGATCTTTGATAACGGGGTCGTTTTTAATTGTATTTAGAAGTAGGATTTCGGGAGAAATGAAGGAAGATTAATAAATACGTGTAGTATAAATGGAGAGTTGTTTTTTAATATTCCGGAAGGTTTCCGTTAATTTTCGTGTCATACTTCACTTCTGTCTTGTTCGTAATCTTGAGTTGAGTCTACACTGTGTCTAAACCCCTAATGGTCTCTCTTGACTTTTATTAACACTAATCGGAAAGAAATATACGACGGACTACACTTCTCGACTGAGTAATCTTTTCTGGGACTATGAGCCTTTCTAACTTCCGTTCTGTCCTTCCCCTAATGTCTCCTGCTCTGCCAGTCTACTGTAATGGTAGAGTTACCTGTACTCAAACTCATTCGAGACCCTCTACCACTTCCTGGCCCTTCGGACCTCACGACGTCAGGTACCCCAGTGTTTTTCAACCCGTGTGGACTCGTTGACTTGTTGTTTACGATGGGTCTCTCCTCAGACGTGTTGTGACAAGACCCAAGACAACATTGAATCTCCTTTTGAAAGTGTTACAAGTCTCGGGAACCAAAGGACGTATATTTTTCGCCTTTTGCAGGAATTTAAGGAGAGTCGTCTTTGGGTGAATCCACTGTGGTCAGGACTGAAGACTTTCCTTATCAGTGTTTTCCGTTTCCTACTGTTCGTACTCGTGAGTCAGCCCCGGTTGAGAAAACTGGGACACCTGACATCGGGTGGTCCGAAGAGACGGGTACCCCATGAGGTCCGGTCTTATGTTGTCACCCAACGGTAAAGGAGGAGGTACCCCCAGAGGGTCTGGGTCCCTAGTTTGGGTGTAGAGGACATAGAAGACGTAACTTTCATCTAAGAAATGAGTGACTCGGTATCGTAGATGTAGTGTTTAGACTTCTTTTGGACTCTCTTCGACCGTCGACCACGGTAACAACGGAAACTTTTGGGTCGACTGTAGTCACCGTATAGTAGGTCCTTATGACTGGGTACTCACCTCGACTTCAAACAACGACGGAGTCTCACTGAAGGTAACGATTGACGAAGTGAGGACCTTGAACCGTGGTCTAGGTCCGACACACCTCGACTGTGAAGACCACCAATGACTAGGGTTGTGACTGTTGATCGGAGAGTATCTCCGTGGAGGACGGAAGAGGACGAGACACTCTATGTCTGAGAGGAGACACGATACACCTGTACCGGCGGGTACGTGGTTGTTACCTCTAGTGAGTCGCTCAGACTACACCACTGCGACGGGACCTTCAAGACACATACGCACTATGGTAGAGGGTCCATGTGAGTACCCTCCAGTACGGATTAGAGACGAAGAGGTCTTTAGTATTACTCTAACTTCTTCTACTCGTCCCACGACGACTTTTCCGACCCTCGTTTCTCTGAAAAGTCTTACTTACGTGACGGGGTCAAAGACTCAAATGACGATGAGCCGGACTCCAACGTCCAACCAGACTTCCGTTCGACACACGGAAAAGTCGCTAAAAGATAACTACTGATCAGACGTCAAGGGCGACGAGTGGTGACTTGTACATCCTTGTCGGTCACTCACCGGAATTTGACTAAAACAGGTGTTTAAGAATATGTCTTTTACCTTTATTCTAACTCCCTTTTATTCGTTAAAGATTTTCAAAAAAAAAAAATTACTTTGTTTTATTGACACCGATTATGCTATTCCCGGGATTACCCTTTTTCACCTGTTGTACGTTCTCTCAACCTTTTAGATTCTTTTTTAACTTTCCTTTACGTTCTTCAGTTTTTTGTAACGTTGACTTTGTTTTTTACACAAATAGTCTTCTTCATTGCACCGCTCCTCTCTTAGCCACTCGAACTTCTGTGTATCTATCTTTATTATATCATTTTCTAAGATTTCCAACCTTTTCTGTAATTTTCAATAGAGTACATAGAAGAGTTAAAGGAAAACTTTTTAACCTAATTTTTATGGAAGAGAAAAGATTACCATATAGTTACAATATTCATTAATGGATTGAGAACGGTAATTCTGATAACGTTTATGTATCTTCGTATAGTAAAACTGTATTGATTGTATCTACTTCGTTGAAATCCGTGAATTTATAGTAAACGGACATTTCTCGTTACGCTGTGTGTTTAATATTTGTAAATACTGAATTAAACCTCTTAATCTTGTCCTAAATAGGGTGATGACATATAATAGGACTAGTTAAAAAATTTGTGGAAACGTAATAGTAAAAAAAGATTATATGGATATTGATAAATAAAATTAATTATAAATAACCTCATATCAACGAAATGTTATTAAACAAAGGCGCCACGTCGCTTCACTTAGTCAATATACATGTATATATATGGGTGAGAAAAGATCTAAAGGAAGGGTAAAACCAGTAGTGTCTCGTAAGTCATCTCAAGGGACACGATGTGTCATTTAAGAGTAAATAATAGATAATACTATGTGGTACAGTTATCACATATATACAGTTATGGTTAGAGGGTTAAATGGGAGGATGAAGGGGGGAACCATTGGTATTTAAACAAAAGATGTAGACACTAAGAAAAATGATTTACGGGATGTAAGAAGTACGACATAAAAATTATGAACAGATGACGATGAAACTCGGAAAGACCGTAATTCCTAGTCAGCAGTTTGCAACCTTGATTACAAACTTGAATAAATACCGGAACGGAGGAACCTGAGGTCATGAATGGCAGTGAGTCAGTCACAAGTTAAAGTCAGGTCGACAAGTACACACGTGTAATTCCATTGGACGAAGGTTTATAAGTACTGGGACTTGATAACTTCCAGTTCAATGACGATTCTCCTGAAGAAATATATAATATTACAGTCTACTTCTTATCACGTTGTCAAAAAATTCTAATAATCGAAGAGGACCAACGTAACTTACTTTAACTATAAATTCGAGTATAAGTGTATCAAGTGCATGAGTCTACACTTTAAGACATGATCGCATCTCCGTAAATTCTTCTCCACCGGGGACAGAAGTTCCGTACTAGTACGATATTAACACGATAATCTTAACGGAATCGTCCAAAAGAATTTAGGACAGTACGTCCAAACAAACTCATCTTCGGGTCTTTTATTGTAACCCAACCGGTTTTTCAAGTAAACCCCTTTACGCGTACTTGAAAAAACCAGTTGGGTCATAAAGAATTCTTGAGGTGTCTATTGAAATTACACAATGGTCCTAATCTTAATGACTTGATATAACTATTTCTATAGTCTCACTTCATTCAGTCTTTCTTTTTGTGGTTATGTCATATAATTGCGTATATATACCTTAAATCTTTCTACCATTACTACTAGGATATACGCTCTATCGTTTTCTCTGTGTCTACATTTCTTGTCAGAAAACCTGAGACACCCTCTTCCACTCCCACCCCACTAAACTCTCTTACCGTGACTTTGTACATTTAATAGTATACACTTTGCTTAGTGGTCAGGTCCAAGTTACGTACTATGTCCCACGAGTCCCGACCACGTGACCCTACTGGGTCTCCCTACCCTACCCCTCCTTCCACTCTCCTCCCAAGTCCTACCCCTTGTGTACATGTGGGTACCGACTAAGTACAGTTATATACCGTTTTGGGTGATGTTATAACATTTCATTAGTCGGAGGTTAATTCTATTTATTTAATTTTTAGTCCGTTTATCTAAACTTTCACTATTTCCTACAGAGAGGGAGAGAGAGAGAGAGAGAGACAGAGAGAGAGAGAGAGAGGGGGGCGGTGGGAAGAGAGAGAGTGTGTGTGTGTATGTGTGAGAGAGTTCTCTAAAGTCTTCTACCCTTCAAATACAGGTTACCTCTTTAGGTGTTGTTTCCAAAGACTCGATTTTCCTGACCTTTCTAAAACCTTTCCTTATAAATTGACTCACCTCTACTTGAGGACTGTCCTCCTGTGATTATGACTTTCTTCCATTTCATTACGCGATCTGTTACTGGAAAAACTTACTATATCTCTCCTCGATCTGAGTCTTCTCTTATAACGTTTCTTAACACCCTTCATTCCACTCTGTCCCTTATTCTAGGGTTTCACTCTCGGATCTTTGAAATTATAGTCCCACTACAGTAATATTTCGTAAAGAATTTATCAAAAAAACAACATAATCAATTTATAGTCCTGTAAATTTAGATACTAGGAAATGGTTGACTTCATGACTTGTAATAAATACGTCGACTTTAACGAGGGAAGGACTTAGTATTGTCAGGGTGGGCGACGTCTTCATTAGGAATAAGATTTGAACTACAAATAATAAGAATGTGTAAAGAACTATGAATTTATGTATCCCTGGGGATGCATAAAACAATGATTTTTTTTTGGGTTAGAAAGTTCAATTTTTACATTTCATAACTTCTCTTATCTATACCATGGTCCGAATGTCTCTTTCCTTCCCTATAGCTCCTTACCCTTCCTTTAGACCCACGGAATTTATATCTTTTACTCCTTCGTCCTACTTAGTTTATTTCTACGACCCGAAACTGTGATCCTCTGATCTTAGTACTACACCACAACTGTCTCAGTTACTTAGTGACTCCGTCTTGGCAAAAAACCCCACATCTACGACAAAAACCTTAAACCGAGATAACTGGTAAAGGAGTGCCACTTCGTGCGGAGAGAACCGAAAGACGGTCTCGAGAGAAAGTCGAAACGAAGAAGGCAGGAAGGAAGAGTCAAAGGAAGTACTAAGGGGTAAAACATAAATGGAGAAGGATGTAGAGTATGAAGGGACCTATCTTAGTAAGTGAAGTCCCCGGAATTGTCTGTTTACGACAACTGAATGGTTAGGCAGACCAGTTGTACATACAGAGGAGTTGGGGTCTGGATCTAAAGGTTAAAGGACACCAATAGATCGAGGTGTCAGTGAAAGTTACACAGGTTTCAATCAGGAGAAGTGAAAGACGGTATTCTCACCACAGTAGACGTATAGACTCCAATAACTATAAAGAGGACCGTTAGAACTAAGGTCGAACACAAAGAAGGTCGGGTCGTGAAGAGTACTACATGAGACGTATCTTCAATTTATTCGTCCCACTGTCATATGTCGGAACTACATTAGGAAAAGGGTAAACCTTGGTCAGACAACAAGGTACAAGTCAAGATTGACAACAAAGGACTGGACGTATGTCTAAAGAGTTCTCCGTCCAGTCCACCAGACCATAAGGGTAGAGAGAGTCTTAAAAGGTTTCAAATAACACTAGGTGTGTCAGTTTCCGAAACCGTATCAGTTATTTCGTCTTTATCCACAAAAAGACGTTGAGAGAACGAAAAAGGTACTAGGTCGTCTACAACTGTTAAACTAGAGACAAGGAGACGGAAAAGATTTTGGTCGAACTTGTAGTCCCTCAAGTGACAAGTACATAACGACTTCGGACCGAACCTCTTAAAACTCGTAATGATATGATCGTACACTCTACTCACGTTAACACACCATCAAACTCGTAAGAAACCGTAACGGAAAGAAACCTTAACCTTACTTTTGACTGGAAAAGGTCAGGACACCGGTGACTACTCAAAAGGTTTAAACGACCGTATAACTCTCGTCGTGAAAGTGTCGTAGTATAAAGTCCTAAACTTTGTCGAGTTGACCTTAAGGTAGTGGAGGTGATTGAAACAAGCATCACTACGAAAGATTCCGGATGAACTGAAGTGTAAGGTTCTACAGACCGAGATCTAATCACTAGTGTAGTAGTACTAATAGACCCAGCACTTCTAGAAAAAACATGTCAAGAAGGAGTCTATACGTCTACTATGGTAGGAATACCGTCTTTCACTTCTCCTCGATTTTTCGGAGAACTACTTTCACTTTCTCCTCTCGTTTTTTCAACCGAATTTCGAGTTGCAAGTCTTTTTCTTCTAGTACCGTAGACCAGGGTAGTGAAGTACCCTTTATCTACCCCTTTGTCATTTTTGTCACAGTCTGAAATAAAACCCCCCCGAGGTTTAGTGACGTCTACCACTGACGTCGGTACTTTAATTTTCTGCGAATGAGGAACCTTTCTTTCAATACTGGTTGGATCTCTCATATAAGTTTTCGTCTCTGTAATGAAACGACTGATTCCAGGTAGATCAGTTCCGATACCAAAAAGGTCACCAGTACATACCTACACTCTCAACCTGACACTTCTTCCGACTCGCGAGTTGTTAACTACGAAAACTTGACACCACAACCTCTTCTGAGAACTCTCAAGGAACCTGACGTTCCTCTAGGTTGGTCAGGTAAGACTTCATCTAGTTGGGACCCTATAGAAACCTTCCTTACTACGACTTCGACTTCGAGATCATGAAACCGGTGGAGTACACTTCTCCACTGAGTAACCTTTTCTGAGACTACGACCCTCCCTAACCCCCGTCCTCCTCTTCTCCTGCTGGTTCAAACTCTACCGACCTACCGTACTGCCTGAGCTACCTGCACTCAGACTCACTTGAGGCCCTCTACCACTACCTGTCCCTCCGGACCGCACGACGCTAAGTAACCCAGCGTTTCTCAGCCTATGCTGACTCACTGATTTGACTTTCAATCAGGACAATAGTAGAATAAGGGAAAGACGAAATAAGTATGGGAAACACTGTATAAGGGAGAGGGAAGTGTTTAGAAACGTTTAGTAAGGGTTCCAAATAGAAGAATGGGTTCGATCTTTTGTTCTGTAGAAGGGTATGAAAAGGGATTTGTTGTCGACATCGGTGATAAATTACGGCACAGAACAGTTCAGTTGGAGGAATTACCACAAAGATAACTGGGGGGAAGAAACGTTGAGAGAGTTGATGTGATCAGCGTCCAAGTAAAAAAGAGAATGGACCGGTTAATATTATCAGACATTGACAGAAAGGGGTCGGGGTCAAAACAGGTCGAAGATAATAGACAGAAGGTGTACGAGAGTCTCACTAAAAGAAGTTATATTTAAACTAGTAAAGGACGGGAATCCACCATTTCTTTTCTTAGGTAATGTAAGAAGTCTCCGAGGGGTAAAAGGAGGAAACTAGGGATTAATCCTAAGACGTCTCAACTGAGTTTCCGTTGACTACCATGCTTCAATCTTCGACTTTCCCGTCTACTGAAAAAACTCCTTTGTACTTTCTCAAGACCTAGACAGAGGATTCGGTTTTCTTTGTTTACGTTTTCAACTATTTACCGTGGATCAATTTGGAAGGAAAAGGTGTGTTTTCCTTTGGAAGCTGTTTTGTCTTTTATTTGTTGATGACCTTACCCTTTTATATAAACACTTACTATACTGGTTGTTTTCCAATTATAGGTTTTATGTATTTGTCGAATACGTTGAGTTATAGTTTGTTAATTTTCTTAGGTTAGTTTTTTACCGACTTCTGGACTGATCTGTAAAAAGGTTTCTTCTGTATGTCTACCGGTTCTCCGTACACTTTTCTACAAGTTGTAATGATTAAGAATCTCTTTAATCTCGTTACTTCATAGTGGAGTGTATACAGTCTAACCTATAATAGTTTTTCTTGTGTTTATTTACATCCTCTCTTACACCTCTTTCCTCTTGGAAGCATGGGACAACATACCTTATATTTAACTACGTCGGTGATATTTTTCGTTTTACCTCCAAAGAAATTTTGACAGTATACAAAGTCAAAAAGGTGAGGACCAATATATAGGTCTTTTTTACTTTTGTGATTATACTTTCTATATACGTAGATTACAAGGATCATCGTAATAAATGTTATCGGTTCTATACCTTCGTTGGGTTTATGGATAGTTACCTATTTACGTTTTTCTTTACATTATATATATAACCTGAGTCAACACTGTGTATATTTGTCTAAATGTCTATCTCTTTTGTCTGATCACCAATAGTTTGCTCTCTTCCCATTTAATCCCTATACTCTAATTCGTCATGTTCAGTGATACATATTTTATCTATTTATTGTTCATACACATACATCGTGTCCCTTAATATCGGTAATAGGACATTATTGAAAGTTACCTCATATTAGACCTTTTTGTACCTTAGTGATATGATATATGGACTTTGATTATATAGAACATTTAGTTAATATGAAGTTATTTTTGAAAAAATTACACTAAAAAATGATAGTGATAAAATACCCCTTTTTTTTTTTCTTAACCCCCTTAAGGGAGAACCAGGTCACCAATCCTGAGACACAAGAGTGACGGTTCCCGGACCCAAGTTAGGGACCATCTCCTTGATTTTGAAGGTGTTTACCATGTCGGACCGGTTTAATTTTTCGTCTGTCTAAACCCAAGTTTTCGTGCCTGAGAAGGGGATGAAGATAGGATGACGATTCATTAAGTAAGTGGTTCTTGAATTAAATAACTCGTTGATGGTTTCCGGTCTATCAGAAGAGTCACGATGATGTGTACTTCAGAAAATTGAAAGTGTTGTTTCGTATATACATTCATTATAATAATAAGGGTGAAATGTTTCCTCCTTTAATTCAGTATATCTACTATTTAATAGGTTCCAATAAGTCGAACCACTTCAGTTTTTAGCCCTGAACTTGAGTACATTAAACTGAGATCTTAAAACGATAAGTTTCACCCTACACACGTACACCCAATTCAGGGAAGTCAGTACGGGTTGAGAAACGTTGGGGACCGTTCTGACATCGAAGGGTCCGAGGAGACAGGTGCTCTCAGAGGTCCGTTCTTATGATCTCACCCAACGGTATGGGAGGGGATCGTCCAGAAGGACTGGGTCCCTAGTTTAGACGTAGTAGAGGACGTAACCGTCCACCCAAGAAACGGTGATGGTGGTGGACCCTTCGAGAGTTTCACCCTATGTATTCATAATCATCGTCTTAGTACAGTGACCACTATAATAAATTTTACGTCTGGGAGACGGGAGAAGGGTCTGGACGAGTAAGTCTTAAACTGAAATATGTCCTAAAGACTCACTACACACAAAAGAAAGTTGTAACGAAAAATAGACCTAAGAATTGATAGTCCGAAGGGTTCACCGTGTCTATAGTCATTATGTAAAAGTAAAAGAAAAAATCTGTATACCCGACTGATAAAAAAAAGTACCCGAACATTTTTTTTTTTTTGTCGTTTTTTTTTTTGGGAGTTTAGAACGAGGAAATGTAAAATGGTTTCCTTACTATTGTTCTCCTGGAGTCTTGAGAGACTTCCACTCAAGGGTCCTCACTCAACTCGGAAGGACTTGTGAGTAGAAAGATACTGATAGAGTAGTGAACAGAACTTAGACCATAGACTATGAGAGTCATATAAATTTTGTCCTTTAATTCTTCGATTGAAAAGACCAGTCCTATTCATATTTTACCAATACAATTGTCATGATAAGATTAGTGTAGAACTACATCCTCTTAAAATATGGAGGACTTTACTTTAATTTTCTGCGAATGGAAATGTCTGTTCGTTTTCGACTCTCTTAAGTCGTGGTGGTTTGGTCGAGAGGTTGTTTACTATTTTCTATAAGAGATCTGTCCTTTGTGTTTTTCCCGTATATTTGGGCTTGGGTTTTGTTATTTCATTTACCGTTGCCCTAGTATGAATAGTTATTAATGGAATTTGTATTTACCCAACTTACAGGGTTGGTTTTCCGTTTCTGACCGACTTACCTATGTTTTTATTCTTGGGATATATACGACGGATGTTCTCTGGGTGGAGTTTTGTTGTCTGTGTATGTCTGACTTTCACTTCCCGACCTTTTTCTATAAGGTGCGTTTATCTCTGGTTTTCTTTCGTCCTCATCGTTATGAGTATAGGCTATTTTTATCTGAAATTTTGTTTCCGACACTTCTCTGTTTCTTCCGGTGATGTATTACTAATTTCCTAGTTAGGTTCTCCTTCAATATTGTTAATATTTATATATACGTGGGTTGTGTCCTCGTAGCGTTATACATTCTGTTTACGATTGTTCATACTTTCCCCTCTAATTGTTATTGTGTTATTATCACCCTCTGAAATTATGGGGTGAGTGTAGATACCTGTCTAGTTGATTTGTCGTTTAATTGTTTCTTTACGTTTGAAATTTACTATGTTATCTGGTCAATCTGGATTAACTATAGATATCCTGTAAAGTGGGGTTTTGTTACTTAAAGTGGAAAAAGAGTTCACGAGTGCCTTGGAAGAAGTCCTCTCTAGTGTAGGACCCGGTATTTAGATTGGAACTATTTAAGTCTTTTTAACTTTAGTAAGGTTCGTAGAAAAGACTGGTATTACATCTAGAGTTAATGTCCTCTTTTTGATAATTTTTAAGGTTGTATACCTCCGACTTGTTGTACGAAGACTTATTGGTTGTTTAGTGTCTTCTTTTGTTTTTTCTTTTGTTTTATACGTATCTTTACTTACTTTTACTTTTGTGTTGTTGGGTTTTGGACACCCTATGACATTTTCGTTACGATTCCCCTTTCAAGTATCGTTATGTCCGTATGGAGTTCTTTGTTCTTTTTTCAGTTTATTCATTGGATTGAGATGTGGATTTCGTTGATCTTTTCCTTCTTCACCTCTTGGGGTCAATCATCTTCCTTTTTTTAGAATTTTTAATTCCGTCTTTATTTACGTTTTCTTTGTTTTCTCTGGTATCGTTTTTAGTTGTTTCGGTTTTCGACCAAGAAACTTTCCTATTTATTTTAACTGTTTGGTAATCGGTCTGAGTAGTTCTTCGTTTCTCTCTTTTTAGTTTAGTTATTTTAATCTTTACTTTTACCTCTCTCATGTTGTCTGTTGTGTCTTTATGTTTCCTAGTATTCTCTGATGATAGTCGTTAATATACGGTTATTTTACCTGTTGCACCTTCTTTACCTGTTTTAGAATCTTTTCATGTTGAAAGGTTTTGACTTGGTCCTTCTTTATCTTTTAGAATTGTCTGGGTAGTGTTCGTGCCTTTAACTTTGACATTAGTATTTAGAAGGTCGTTTGTTTTCGGGTCCAGGTCTACCGAAGTGTCGACTTAAGATGGTTTTTAAATCTCTTCTCGATTGTGCATAGGATGAGTTTGAGAAGGTCTTTTAACGTCTCCTTCAATTTGAAGGTTTGAGTAAGATACTCCGATGGTAGTGGGATTATGGTTTTGGACTGTTTCTACGGTGTTTTTTTCTTTTGATGTCCGGTTATAGTGACTACTTGTATCTACGTTTTTAGGAGTTGTTTTAAGATCGTTAGTCTTAGGTTGTTGTGTAATTTTTCTAGTATGTGGTACTGGTTCACCCGAAATAGGGTCCCTACGTTCCTAAGAAGTTATAGGCGTTTAGTTAGTCACATTAAGTGGTGTAATTGTTTAACTTTTTATTTTTGGTATACTAATAGAGTCATCTACGTGTCTTCCGGAAACTGTTTTAAGTTGTAGGTAAATACTAATTTTGAGAGGACTTTCGTCCTTATCTTCCTTGTATGGAGTTGTATTATTTTCGATATATACTGTTTGGGTGTCGTTTGTAATAGGAGTTACCACTTTTTAACTTTCGTAAAGGGGATTTCAGTCCTTGTTCTGTTCCCACGGGTGAAAGTGGTGATGATAAGTTGTATCAAGACCTTCAAAACCGGTGTCGTTAGTCTCGTCTTTTTCTTTACTTTCCTTAAGTTTAACCTTTTCTTCTTCATTTTGAGAGTGACAAACGTCTACTGTACTAGGAGATGTATCTTTTGGGATTTCTGAGGTGGTATTTTAATGATCTCGATTAGTTACTTATATCATTTCAACGTCCTATATTTTAGTTGTGTGTCTTTAGGGAATGTAAGGATATGTGATTATTACTCTTTCATCTTTTTCTTTAATTCCTTTGTTAAGGTAAGTGGTAACGTCGCTTTTCTTATTTTATGAATCCTTATATAGATGGATGTCTTTGATTTCTGGATATATATCTTTTAATATTTTGTAACTACTTTCCTTAGTTTCTCCTGTGATTATCTACCTCTTTATATGGTACAAGTACCTAACCTTCTTAGTTATATCACTTTTACTCATATGATGGGTTTCGTTAGATGTCTAAGTTACGTTAGGGATAGTTCGATGGTCGTCATAAAAAGTGTCTCGATCTTGTTTATTAAAGTGTCAAACATACCTTTATGTTTTTTGGAGTTTATCGGTTTCGTTAGAACTCTTTCTTCTACCTTGACCTCCTTAGTTGGACGGACTGAAGTCCGAGATGATGTTTCGGTGTCAGTAGTCCTGTCATACCATAACCGTGTTTCTGTCTTTATATCTAGTTACCTTGTTTTATCGGGTCTCTATTTAGGTGTGTGGATACCTGTGGATAGAAACTGTTTCCTCCGTTCTTATATGTTGCCTCATTTCTGTTAGAGAAATTGTTCACCACGACCCTTTTGACCAGTTGGTGAACATTTTTTACTTTGATCTAGTGAAAGATTGTGGTATGTGTTTTTATTTCAGTTTTACCTAATTTCTAGATTTACATTCTGGTCTTTGATATTTTGAGGATCTCCTTTTATATCCGTTTTGTGAGAGGCTGTATTTAGTGTCGTCCTAGGAGATACTAGGTGGAGGGTCTTATGACCTTTATTTTCGTTTTTATTTGTTTACCCTAGATTAATTTTAATTTTCGAAGACGTGTTGTTTCCTTTTATATTCGTTCCACTTTTCTGTCGGAAGACTTACCCTCTTTTATTATCGTT
>SJYO01020080.1:16412353-16433273 GCA_006410555.1 Capra ibex | reverse complement strand
TTACCTTGACCTCCTTAGTTGAACGGACTGAAGTCCGAGATGATGTTTCGGTGTCAGTAGTTCTGTCATACCATAACCGTGTTTCTGTCTTTATATCTAGTTACATTGTTTTATCGGGTCTCTATTTAGGTGTGTGGATACCTGTAGATAGAAACTGTTTCCTCCGTTCTTATATGTTGCCTCATTTCTGTTAGAGAAATTGTTCACCACGACCCTTTTGACCAGTTGGTGAACATTTTCTTACTTTGATCTAGTGAAAGATTGTGGTATGTGTTTTTATTTGAGTTTTACCTAATTTCTAGATTTGCATTCTGGTCTTTGATATTTTGAGGATCTCCTTTTATATCCGTTTTGTGAGAGGTTGTATTTAGTGTCGTCCTAGGAGATACTAGGTGGAGGGTCTTATGACCTTTAATTTCGTTTTTATTTATTTACCCTAGATTAATTTTAATTTTCGAAGACGTGTTGTTTCCTTTTATATTCGTTCCACTTTTCTGTCGGAAGACTTACCCTCTTTTATTATCGTTTACTTCGTTGACTGTTTGTTGATTAGAGTTTTTATATGTTCATTGAATACGTCGAGTTCAGGTCTTTTTATTTACTGGGTTAGTTTTTTACCCGGTTTCTTGATTTATCTGTAAAGAGGTTTCTTCTGTATGTCTACCGATTGTTTGTGCACTTTTCCACGAGTTGTAGTGAGTAATAGTCTCTTTACGTTTAGTTTTGGTGTCACTCCATGGTAAAGTGTGGTCAGTCTTACCATCGTTAGGTTTTCAGATGTTCGTTATTTACGACCTCTCCCACACCTCTTTTCCCTTGGGAGAATGTGACAACCACCTTACGTTTGATCATGTCGGTGATACCTCTTGTCACACCTCTAAGGAACTTTTTGAACGTTTATCTGGACGGAATACTGGGTCGTTAGGGTGACGACCCGTATGTGTGTCGCCTTTGGTCTTAACTTTCTCTGTATACATTGGGTTACAAGTAGCGTCGTGACAAATATTATCGGTCCTGTACCTTTGTTGGATCTACAGGTAGTCGTCTACTTACCTATCCTTTCGACACCATGTATATGTGTTACCTCATAATGAGTCGGCAATTTTTCTTATGTAAACTTAGTCAAGATTACTCCACCTACTTTGACCTCGGATAATATATCTCACTTCATTCGGTCTTTATTTTTGTGGTTATGTCATATGATATGTTACATGATTATGTATATATACCTTAAATCTTTCTAATTACTATTAGGACATACGTTCTGTCGTTTTCTCTGTGTCTACATATCTTACCTGAAAACCTGACACCCTCTCTCTCTCTCACCCTACTAAAGTCTCTAACCGTAACTTTGTACGTATTATAGTACATTCTTTGTTTAGTGGTCAGATACAGGTTATGTCCTATGTCCTACGAACCCCGACGACGTGCCCCTACTAGGTCTCTCTAATATACCCCACCCTCCACCCTCCGCCCAAGTCCTAACCCTTGAGTACATGTGGGCACCGACTAAGTACAGTCACATACCGTTTTGGTTATGTCATGACATTTCGTTTTATTTCATTTTTATTTTCCAATTTTTTTTTTTTTTCTGTGAATGAGGAACCTTCTTTTCGGTACTGCTTGGATCTGTCGTATAACTTTTCGTCTCTGTAATGAAACAGTTGTTTCCAGACAGATCGGTTCCCATACCAAAAAGGTCACCAGTACATACCTACACTCTCAACCTGATATTTCATTCGACTCGTGGTTCCTTAGCTACGAAAACTTAACACCACAATCTCTTCTGAGAACCTCAGGGAACCTGACGTTCCTCTAGGTTGGTCAGGTACGATTTCCTTTAGTCAGGACTTATAAGTGACCTTCCTGACTACGACTTCGACTTTAAGGTTATGAAACCGGTGGACTACGTTTCCTGACTGAGTAAACTTTTCTGGGACTACGACACTTTCTAACTCCCGTCCTCCTCTTCCCCTGTTGTCTCCTACTCTACCAACCTACTGTAGTAGTTGAGATGCCTGTACTCAAACTCATTTGAGACCCTCAACCACTACCTGTCCCTCCGGATCGCACGACGTCAGGTACTCCAGTGTTTCTCAGTCTGTACTGACTCCGTTTACTTGACTTCACTTGACTTTTCCTTCATCCCCTGACTACAAGTCTTATTAGGGGTCACCAGGTTTGAACCATAATTAAATCATGGTGTCCATCTATTCGTCCTCCTTCCCTACCTTCGTCGATACTGAATCTCTAGTTCATGCTATCATCCCTTTCAACCCCTAATGTACAGTCATGTTGTGTAACGTTAGAATTGTCACTCAAATCCACTGTGCATGGAAGATTCAATTGTACCCTCTTTGTCTAAATTCCTATTTAACGTTTAGAAAGTGTAAATACTTTAAGTGAGTATTTCTGAAGAACTCCGTCGGAGTCGGGACCGAGGATTTAGTGGACCTTCGATAAAGGTCGTGAAAAGAGAGTATCTCTCGAGTTTTGAGTCGGTTCGTCATTATTGTTTTACCTACCAAATATCTCTACCACGTTTGTCCCCTTCTTATACAATGCAGTGTGTGGTGCACCGTCTTTGAATTCGTTTTAGGAGTAATCTGTACTCCTAAGAAGTACAAAGAGAAAGAGTTTACGAAAGAAGGGTTACATCGAAAGGAAAGGAAAAGGAAGATAGGAGGTAAGAAGAAGTATCATAGGTTGACGAGACAACAATGGTCGTACTTGATTTTTAAATTTATTGGATTCGTTTTGTATCTGACCTCTCAAGTTTTTTCTCATCATGTAAAAGATCGACCAAAATGATAGATGTCATAGGTTAGAGTAAGAGTCCTGGGACGGTTTGTTTTTGTCCAGATAAGGATCGGTCCCTGTTCCTACAGAGAACAATTCTTTTATTGTTATCAAAGAGGGGTCACGACGTAAGAGGAGACAACATCATGATTAATTAAGAAAAATATATTTATTCATGTTTTAAGAATAGGATGACTGTTTCCTTACTCACCTGTACGGTAGGTGTAGAAGTGTTCTGTTCCACGAACGAGAAACCCTCCTACGTACATACACTGTTCGTAAACTTTGTCCACAAACATATGAAGTCACTGAGACCCGTGGTGTGTATGTGAATTAGTTCTCCGGAGTCAAGTCAAGACAAGTCAGTGAGTCAGCACAGGCTGTGAAACGTTGGACAGCCTGACGTCATGTGGTCCGAAGGGACAGGTAGTAGTTGAGAGTCTCTCATGATTTTAAGTAGAGGTAGATCATCCACTACGGTACGTTGGTAGAATAGGGGACAGTAGGGGAAAAAGAGGGTGGAAGCTAGAAAGGTTCGTACTCCTAATAAAGTTTACTCAGTCAAGAAACTAGTCCACCGGTTTCATAACCTTAAAGTCGAAGTCGTAGTCAGGAAGGTTACTTATAAGTCCTGGCTAATGGAAANTGAATTAGTTCTCCGGAGTCAAGTCAAGACAAGTCAGTGAGTCAGCACAGGCTGTGAAACGTTGGACAGCCTGACGTCATGTGGTCCGAAGGGACAGGTAGTAGTTGAGGGTCTCTCATGATTTTAAGTAGAGGTAGATCATCCACTACGGTACGTTGGTAGAGTAGGGGACAGTAGGGGAAAAAGAGGGTGGAAGCTAGAAAGGTTCGTACTCCTAATAAAGTTTACTCAGTCAAGAAACTAGTCCACCGGTTTCATAACCTTAAAGTCGAAGTCGTAGTCAGGAAGGTTACTTATAAGTCCTGGCTAATGGAAATCCTACCTGACCAACCTAGAGGAACGTCAGGTTCCCTGAGAGTTCTCAGAAGAGGTTGTGGTGTCAAGTTTTCGTAGTTAAGAAACCGAGAGTTGAAAGAAATACCAGGTTAAGAGTATAGGTATGTACTGATGACCTTTTTGATATCGAAACTGATCTGTCTGGAAACAACCGTTTCATTACAGAGACGAAAAATTATACGACAGATCCAACCAGTATTGAAAAGAAGGTTCCTCGTTCACAGAAAATTAAAGTACCGACGTCAGTGGTAGACGTCACTAAAACCTCGGGGAGTTTTAATTCAGAGAGTGACAAAGGTAACAAAGGGGTAGATAAATGGTACTTCACTACCCTGGCCTATAGTACTAGAATCAAAAGACTTACAACTCAGACTTTGGTTGAAAAAGTGAGAGGAGAAAGTGAAAGTAGTTCTTCGAGAAATCAAGAAGAAGTGAAAGACGGTATTCACACTACAGTAGACACTTATACTCCAATAATTATAAAGAAGGTCGTTAGAACTAAGGTCGAACACGATGTAGGTCAGGTCGTAAAGAGTACTTCACGAGACGGATATTAAATTTATTTGTCCCACTGTTATATATCCGAACTATATGAGGAAAGGGATAAGTCTTGGACAGACAATGTACAAGTCAAGATTGACAACGAAGAACTGGACGTATGTCTAAAGAGTTCTCCGTCCAGTACACCAGACCATAAGGGTAAAGAAAGTCTTAAAAGGTGTCAAATAACACTAGGTATGTCAGTTTCCGAAACCGTATCAGTTATTTCGTCTTTATATACAAAAAGACCTTGAGAAAACGAAAAAGTTACTAGGTTGTCTACAACCATTAAACTAGAGACCAAGGACACGGAAAAGATTTATGTCGAACTTGTATAACTTCAGGTGTCAAGTACATGACACTTGCAACACATACAACTTTAGACCGAACTTCTTAAAACTCGTAATGAAATGATCGCACACTCTACCCACGTTAACACGCCATCAAACTCGTAAGAAACCGTAACGGAAAGAAACCCTAACCTTACTTTTGACTGGAAAAGGTCAGGACACCGGTGACGACTCAAAACGTTTAAACAACCGTATAACTCACGTCGGGAAAGTGTCGTAGTAGAAAATCCTAAACTTTATCGAGTTGACCTTAAGGTAGTCGAGGTGATCGAAACAATCATCACTACGAAGGATTCCGGGTGAACTGAAGCTTAAACTCCTACAGACCGAGATTCACTCACTAGTGTGTTATAACCAATAGACCCAGTACTTCTAGAAAAAACTTGTCAAGAAGACATATAAAAAGGGGGATAAGAATTATAGAAGACGGAGACAATCCAGGCATGTCAAATATAGGAAATAACACGGGTAGAAAGGCACTTGATAAGGGAACATAGAGATTAAAAGAACTTCTTTAGAGATTAGTAAGGTAAAGATAACAAAAGGAGATAAAGAAACACAACTAGTGATTCCTTCAGAAAGATAGAGAGGAACGATAAGAAACCTTGAGACGCAAGTTTACCCAAATATTAAGGAAAAGAGGAAACGGAAAGTGAAAAGAAAAGTGTCGATAAACATTCGGGAGGAGTCTGTTGGTAAAACGGAAAAACATAAAGAAAAAGAACTCCTACTAGAACTAGTGACGGAGACCATGTTACAGTGCTTGGAGACAGGGATCAAGAAGTCCGTGAGACAGATAGTCTAGATTAGGAAACTTAGATAAACAGTGAAGATGACATATTAGCATTCCCTAAACTAAATACAGTATGGACTTACCAGATCACCAAAAGGGATGAAAGAAGTTAAATTCAGACTTAAACGGTTTTTTCTCAAGTACTAGACTCGGTGTCAGTCGAGGGTCAGAACAAAAACGACTGACATATCTCGAAGAGGTAGAAACCGACGTTTCTTATATTAGTTAGACTAAAACCACAACCGGTAGACCAGTACAGGTACACATCTCAGAAGAGAACACAACAACCTTCTCCCAAAACGATACTGGTCACGTAAGGTAACCTCTTCGGTTACCGTGGGGTGGAGTAGTGAGAACGGACCTTTTAGGGTACCTAACTCCTCGGACCACACGACTTCTGGTACCCCAGTGCTTCCCAACCTGTACTGACTCTTTGAAGTGAAAGTGAAAAGTGAAAGTACGTAACCTCTTCCTTTATCGTTGGGCCAGGTCACAAGAACGGACCTCTTAGGGTCCCTACCCCCTCGGACCACCCGATGGCAGATACCCCAACGTGTCTCAGCCTGTGCTGACTTCGCTGCGTCGTCGTCGTCGTCGTCGTCACGTAAGGTAACCGCTTTGATACTCGGAAACGGGGTGAAATAAGAGATGAGGTTCCAGTTTGAACGGACAATGAGGTCCGTAGAGAACTGAAAGATGAAAACGTAAGGTCAGGGGATATTACTTTTCCTGTAGATAAAACCCACAATCAAGATCTTCCAGAACATCCAGAAGTATCTTGTTAAGTTGAAGTCGAAGAAGTCGTAATGACCAACACCGTATCTGAACCTAATGACACTCCAACTTACAAAACGGAACCTTTGTTTGTCTATAGTAAGACAGTAAAAACTCTAATGTAAGTAACATACATAAACCTGAGAACAATTGATACTACCGTTGAGGTAAAGAAGATTCCCTAAGAACGGGTGTCATCATCTATATTACCAGTAGACTCAATTTCAGTGGGTAAGGTCAGGTAGAGTCAAGTGACTAAGGAGTTTACAACTACAAGTGAGAACGGTAGAGGACAAACTGGTGAAGGTTAAGTGGAACTAAGTACCTGGATTGTGAGGTCCAAGGATATGTTATAACGAGAAATGTCGTAGCCAGAAATGAAGGTAGTTGTCAGTGTAGGTGTTGAGTCAAACAAAAACACAACCGAGGTAGAGAAGTAAGAAAGACCTCAATAAAGAGGTGACTAGTGGTCGTCGTATAAATCGTGGATGGTTGAACGCTCAAGTAGAAAGTCACAGGATAGAAAAACGGAACACGACAAGTACCCCCAGAGTTCCGTTCTTATGACTCCACCAAACGGTAAGGGAAGAGGTCACCTGGTGTAAAACAGTCTTGAGAGGTGGTACTGGGCAGGTAGAACTGACAGGGATGTATCGTACCGAGTACTTTCACTTTCTTTCACTTCAGCGAGTCAGTACAGGTTGAGAGACTCTGGGGTACTTGACATCGGATAGTCCGAGGAGGGAGGTACCCTAAGAGGTCCGTTCTCATGACCTCACGCAACGGTAAAGGAAGAGGTCCCCTAGAAGGGTTGGGTCCCTAGCTTGGGTCCAGAGGACGTAAGGTCCGTTTGTGAAATTGGAGACTCGGTGGTCCCTTCAAGTATCAAGGTAACCTAATTTGTTCCGAAACCAGGTACACTAGTCTAACCAATCAAAAGACACTAACACCAGAAGTAAAAAGAGTCGGGAGACTACCTTTTTCTATTTCTCCGAATACCTTGGAAGGACTACCCTCTCCGACTGACTCCTCCTTTGACCCACACTACCCACCCAGGTACGATTCATTTAGACAATAGGTTAAAAGACAACTACCCGCCCCGATACAAGGGAGGCAAAAAACTGGACTCCAGTTTGATACCACCTTCATTACTACTATTACTACTGAAGGAAGTTTTCCAGGGTACGCACGTGACGACGTGAGTCACCGGGGTTAGGACGTCGTCCGGTGACGACTGGGTGTGGAGGTGGTCTCTGAGGACCTGTGAGTGTCTGTTCAGACCCAGTTCTAGTTCTCCTATATATATATAAATGTATATATATATATATATGATATATAATATATAAATATATAACTCAAAGGTGTACTACAAAGATTCTTTCCTCCAGGTTAAGTTCTTCGTCAAAATAAAAATAAAAAAATAACCTCATATTAACGAAATGTTACAACACAGTTAAAGACGATATGTCGTTTCACTTAGTGAATATACATACGTATATAGGGGAAGGAGAACCTGGAGGGAGTGTGGGGTGGAGATAACGTGAGTAGATCTAGTAGTGTCTCGTGTCTCAACTCGAGGGACACGATACGTCGTAGAAGGGTGATCGAAAGATAGATAAAATGTACACCATCACATATAAACACACACACACATACGTCAGGGAGTCAGCATAACCTAAGAATTACTGTGATACCTAACATCGGGAGGTCTGAGGAGACAGGTACTCTGAAAGGTCCGTTCGTATGACTTCACCCAACGGTAAAAGAGGAGGTCCCCTAGAAGGGTTGGGTCCCTAGTTTCTACGTAGAGGACACAGAGAACTTAACAGTTCATCTAAGAAATGGTGCCTCAGTGTACCCTTCGGGGTCATCAGGTATACACAGTTAGGATTAGAAAGTTAAACAGGGTGGGATTAACGTTATCGGTCCTGTACTTTGTTGGATTTACAGGTTACTGTTTACTTACTCACCTTATATATGACCTTATAAGTCAAGTCAAGTCAAGTCAGCGAGTCAGCACAGGCTGAGAAACGCTGGGGTACTTAGTGTCGTGTGGTCCGGAGGGACAGGTAGTGGTAGAGGGCCTCAAGTGAGTCTGAGTGCAGGTAGCTCAGGTAGTACGGTAGGTCGGTAGAATAGGACCCAGTAGGGGAAGAGGAGGACGGGGGTCAGGGATGGTCGTAGTCTCAGAAAAGGTTACTCAGTTGAGAAGCGTACTCCACGGGTTTCATGACCTCGAAGTCGAAATCGTAGTAAGGAAGGTTTCTTTAGGGTCCCAACTAGAGGAAGTCTTACCTGACCAACCTAGAGGAACGTCAGGTTCCCTGAGAGTTCTCAGAAGAGGTTGTGGTGTCAAGTTTGCGTAGTTAAGAAACCGCGAGTCGGAAGAAGTGTCAGGTTTAGAGTGTAGGTATGTACTGGTGACCTTTTTGGTATCGGAACTGATCTGCCTGGAATCAGCCGTTTCATTACAGGGACGAAAACTTATATGATAGATCCAACCAGTATTGAAAAGAAGGTTCCTCATTCGCAGAAAATTAAAGTACCGACGTCTTATAATGAGTCGGTATTTTTTCTTACTTTAACTCAGTAAACATCTCTACACTTACCTGGATCTCAGACAGTATGGCTCACTTCATTCAGCCTTTCTATCTTTGTTTGTAGTATATCATTACCTTTATACACTTTAGATATCTACTCGGACAAAGGTCCCGTCTTTACCTGTACGTCTGTATCTCTTCCCTGTTTTTCGTCAAAAATTTTATAGTTTTTGTTCACCGTTTGTTGTATTTCAGAACAAAACTTAAAAAAAAATTAACCTTCTATCAACGAAATGTTATAACACAACCGAGGACGGTATGTAGTTGTAATTAGTCGGTGTCCATATGTAGACAGGGGAAGGAGGACTTGATAGGAGGACTTGGGGAGAGGGTAGAGGGTGGGTTAGCCTGGAAAGATCCTACAGTGTCTCGTGACCCAACTCGAGGGATACAGTGTGTCGTTTAAGGGTGAACGATAGTTAAAATGTATACCATTATATATACAAAGGTCTGACAAGAGAGTTAAACGGGGTGAGAGAAGAACGGGGAGACATCAGGTGTTCAGACAAATATAGACACAAAGGTAACAACGGGACGTTTATCCAAGTAGTCATGGTAGATTTACGTTTGAAGAAACGTATCGTGTCGTTAGATGGACCGGAACCGGTCGTAAGGGTCGGGACCTCTTCCCTTACCGTTGGGTGAGGTCATGAGAACGGACCTCTTAGGGTCCCTACCTCCTCGGTCCATCCGACGGTAGATACCCCAGCGTGTCTCATTATGTACTGTCTTCGTTGAATCATCGTCGTCGTCGTCGTCGTCGTCGTCGTCGTAAAGGTCGAAGTTGAGGGTGACAAGGGAAGAATGGGACGGGTCGGGGTTACGACAGCCGGTCGTGAGAACCCCTAGGGGTTTCCGTGCGTCACGAAGTTGGAACACGGAAACGAACACGACGGAACAAGTGAATGGATCCCTCGTGAATATAGGTAAGACTTTGTTTTAAAAACACAATGAGGACGATACTTCAGTAGTGATACAATCAAGACCGACGACTTTGTTTCGTGGTATCTGTCGCACCGTATTTGTTGGATTACGAAATAAACGAGTGTCAGGGTCTCCGACCTTAAGGTTCTAGTCTCACTGTCGTACCAACTTAAAACTAATATCGGGAGGGGATCCAATGTCTGACGACTGAAGAATAACGCAGGAGGATACCACCTTTAATATACGTCTCGTGTAGTACTCTTTACGACCCGACCTTCTTCGTGTTTGACCTTACTTCTAACGGTCCTCTTTATAGTCATTGGAGTGTATACGTCTACTGTGGTGGGAATACCGTCTTTCACTTCTTCTTGATTTCTCGGAGAACTACTTTCACTTTCTCCTCTCACTTTTTCAACCGAATTTCGAGTTGTAAGTCTTTTGATTCTAGTACCGTAGGCCAGGGTAGTGAAGTACCCTTTATCTACCTCTTTGTCACCTTTGCCACCGACTAAAATAAAAACACCCGAGGTTTTAGTGACGCCTACCACTAACCTCGGTACTTTAATTTTCTGCGAATGAGGAACCTTCCTTTCAATACTGGTTGGATATGTCGTATAATTTTTCGCCTCTGTAATGAAACTGCTGTTTCCAGGCAGATCAGTTCCAGTACCAAAAAGGTCACTAGCAGATACCTACACTCTTAACCTGACTTTTCTTTCGACTCACGACTTCTTAACTACGAAAACTCGGCACCACAACCTCTTCTGTGAACTCTCAGGGAACCTGACGTTTCTCTAGGTTGGTTAGGTAGGATTTCCTCTAGTCAGGACTTATAAGTGACCTTCCTGACTACGACTTCAACTTTGGGGTTATGAAACCGGTGGACTACGCCTCTCGACTGAGTAAACCTTTTTAGGACTACGACCCTTTTCAACTCCCGTCCTCCTCTTCCCCTGCTGTCTCCTACTCTACCAACCTACCGTAGTGGCTGTGTTACCTGTACCCAAACCCATCAGAGGTCGTCAACCACTACCTGTCCCTCCGGACCGTACGACGCCAAGTACCCTAGCATTCCTCAACCTGTGCTAACTCGTTGACTTGAGTTGACTTGACTTGACTACCACCTTTATCCCGTTCCCTCGTGAGACCAGAGAAAATATTCCTGTGTCTAGGCATGTACTCCTAATCAATCAAATACTCCCGAGACGGGACTTCTGAATCGGTGAAGGGTTTCAGGGGTCGAAGAATTCTAGTAATGTATTCTCTAATCCTAAAGTTGTATACCTAAAAAAAAAACAACCCCCTGTGTTTACCCCGAAGGGTCCACCGTGGTCATCATTTCTTAAATGGACGGTTACACGGTTACGTCTTCTGATTTCTCTACGTCCAAACTAGGGACCTAGGTCTCGTAGGGGACCTCCTCCTTTACCATCTGGTAAGGTCGGACCTTTTAAGGTACCTGTCTCCTCGGACCACCCGATGTCAGGTACCCCGACGTTTCTCATTCTGTACTGATTTGTGTGTGTGTGTGTGTGTGTGTGTGTGTGTGTGTAAGTCAGATGACGTAACCGGAAGGTGTAATCTTCACTAGAGTAGACAGAAACAATGGGATTTGTATGAGGATAGTAGCTTGGTTATAGTGAACATAAATGGACACAAAATCGAAAGTCCTATTATTCCAAAAACTGTCATTCCTGAGAAAATAAATGTCAACTGGTAGTCGGTGACGGACTGATTACAATTATAGGAAACTTAGAAACTTACCCTTGAGTGAACATACGTCAAAAGGTCAGAATTTATTGTTGTCTGACTACTTTCTTTTTAACGGATCCACATCAGACGTAATCCCGTATTGCAACGAACTCTTCTTAATTATACGGTATTTAGAAGAAAAATGAGCATAAAATGAAAATTTCACAGAGCCCATTCATATGTATAACGATCAAATCAGTCTTGGTCATAGGGTCGTGTAATATCCTATTTCCACATTAAAAGTTGATGAAGTATTTCACACTTTTTCGAGAGACTCCAGAGTTTTCTTTTTTTTTTGTTGTTGACATTTATTTAGAATTAAAATTTTTTAAATTCCGAAATTAATTCTTATTAAGATATTAAAGTATATAGGGGTCGACGGTACGAGAGTAATCCTTTTATTTGAAATTCTTTATATACCATCACCAACAGAAGATTTTAACAATAATCACTAATAAAGAGTAAATCAAAGTTTATCGACCCGTAATAAAGGGGGTACAATGTTTTTAGGTAAATAAACATATTCATACCAAGCCTACGAACCTTTAGACTTTTCGTTATTCTTTCAAAATGTGTAATTAAAGGAAAGGTCCTTTGTCTCGTGTGTAAATACAAACTTGTACACAGTTACTCTACCCGACGGACTGTCTTGTTCTTAAAACACTTTTGATAGTCATACACACTTTTACTCTTCAGTCTCTGTCCCGTTCTTTCATTACTTCTGGTCTAGTGAATATGGGACCTTAATCGTGCACACGAATCAGTGGGTCAGTACAGGTTGAGAAACATGTGGGTACCTGACATCGGGTGGTCCGAGGAGATATGTACCTTAAGAGGTCCGTTCTTATGACCTCACCCAACCGTACGGAAGGAGGTCCCCTAGAAGGGTTCGGTCCCTAACTTGGGTCCAGAGGGCACAACGTCCGTCTAAGAAATGGTAGACTCGATGGTCCCTTAACCGTATAGAACTTAATTTTGACTCTAACAATCACAAGAAAAAGTTAACATGAAATTGTCTTTTTTTAGATAAAGGTCGGGACAATAAATAAGTATAAGTAAGATACTGAGTGTAAATACTAATTTAAACCTACGACCGACCTTTAAGTAGATCTATATTTACTTTCTTTTTTAGACAAATAGTAAAATTCCTATCTTAATTATTTTTATTTTTGTTTAGTTCCACACCTTTTTACTCGTTTATAATCAACGATAAAATAGGTTTTATACTTTCGGTTGATGAATTGATACGTTTAAGTTACTTAGGACAATATATCCGTTTTATATGAGAAAGTTTACGGTTGAAATACAAAGTCAGTCACTCAGTAAAGTCAGCGAGTCAGTACAGGTTGAGAAACGCTGAGGTACTCAACGTCGTGTGGTCCGGAGGGATAGGTAGTGGTTGAGGGCCTCAAGTGAGTCTAAGTGTAGGTAGTTCAACCACTACGGTAGGTCGGTATAGTTTGAGACAGTAGGGGAAGAGGAGGACGGGGGTTAGGGAGAGTCGTAGTCTCAGAAAAGGTTACTCAGTTAAGAAGAGTAGTCCACCGGTTTCATAACCTCAAAGTCGAAATGTAGTCAGGAAGGTTTCTTGTGGGTCCTGACTAAAGGAAATCTTACCTGACCAACCTAGAGGAACGTCAGGTTCCCTGAGAGTTCTCAGAAGAGGTTGTGGTTGTTGTAACATGTCCTCTGTCCCTAGTTCTAGTAGGGGTACTTGTTCTTTCCGTTTTTTCGTTTTACAGACAGACCCCTCAGGAATGTTTATCGACACTTTTCTTCTCTTCACTTTTCGTTTCCTCTTTTCCTTTCTATATTCGTAGACTTACGTCTCAAGGTTTCTTATCGTTCCTCTCTATTCTTTCGGAAGGAGTCGCTAGTTACNTCCCTAGTTCTAGTAGGGGTACTTGTTCTTTCCGTTTTTTCGTTTTACCGACAGACCCCTCCGGAATGTTTATCGACACTTTTCTTCTCTTCACTTTTCGTTTCCTCTTTTCCTTTCTATATTCGTAGACTTACGTCTCAAGGTTTCTTATCGTTCCTCTCTATTCTTTCGGAAGGAGTCGCTAGTTACGTTTCTTTATCTCCTTTTGTTGTCTTACCCTTTCTGATCTCTATAGAAGTTCTTTTCGTCTCTATGGTTACCTTGTAAAGCACGTTTCGACCCGAGCTATTTCCTTTCTTTACCATACCTGAATTGTCTTCATCTTCTATAATTCTTCTCCATCCCGTTCTTATGTGTCTTCTTGACATGTTTTTTTCTAGAAGTACTAGGTCTATTAGTACTACCACACTAGTGAGTAGATCTCGGTCTGTAGGACCTTAAACTTCAGTTCACCCGGAATCTTTCGTAGTGATACTTGTTTCGATCACCTCCACTACCCTAAGGTCAACTCGATAAAGTTTAGGATTTTCTACTACGACACTTTCACGACGAGAGTTATACGGTCGTTTAAACCTTTTGAGTCGTCACCGGTGTTCTGACCTTTTCCAGTCAAAAGTAAGGTTAGGGTTTCTTTCCGTTACGGTTTCTTACGAGTTTGACGGTGTGTTAGCGTGAGTAGAGTGTACGATCATTTCATTACGAGTTTTAAGAGGTTCGGTCCGAAGTCGTTATGTACTTGTCACTTGAGGGACTACAAGTTCGACTGAAATCTTTTCCGTCTTCTTGGTCTCTAGTTTAACGGTTGTAGGCGACCTAGTACCTTTTTCGTTCTCTCAAGGTCTTTTTGCAGATAAAGACGAAATAACTGATACGGTTTCGGAAACTGATACACCTAGTGTTATTAGACACCTTTTAAGACGTTCTCTACCCTTATGGTCTGGTGGACTGGACGGAGACCTCTTTGAAATACAAGTCCCTTCTGGTTTATGGTTTTTTTTGTTTTGGGTTTAAAGACTTTTTAGAACGAAAAATAGGGGGGGTTTTTTCGTTATTATAAGTTGACACATGTATAATCAACACAAAGGATTAGTACGTCAGATTCTTATTCCTTCATAGAACCCAAAAAGGAATCGACTTGACTCCTTATTCTTATATATTTCAAGGGATCTGAAACTCAATAATTATTTGTCACATATTTATATAAAAAAACCGAAACTCCCACAGGGACTCATGT
The DNA here is from genome assembly GCA_006410555.1 of Capra ibex. Classification (NCBI taxonomy): domain Eukaryota; kingdom Metazoa; phylum Chordata; class Mammalia; order Artiodactyla; family Bovidae; genus Capra; species Capra ibex. The sequence continues at coordinate 16,418,643 of SJYO01020080.1, read as the reverse complement.
TCAAAAAACAGTAAAAGTAAAAGAATCAACAAGGGTTTCTCTTATAGTTATAACTTTGAATCTTTAGTTAAAGTTAAACAAAATCACGGTCAGATCATAGTCTCTCCAAAAGGTAAATTATAAATTTGTGAAACTATTTATAAATTTGTCGTTGATGAACACGACCCATTTAAGATTGGTTTCATCCTACCTTTGATAAAATGACAAGGGTACAATGATTGGAATTCAACCATTAAGAGTCTATACTCCGAAAAACTACACGTGAACACACACACACACACACACACACGCGCGCGCGCGCATGAGTGAAATTTAAATAAGTTACATTAAAGGTCTAATTAAATCTCGGTTCAGTTTATTCACTATTTTAATCAACCTTCTACATCTACTGAGAAGAAGTTGAAGATCAATATACGAATCGTATACGAAAACTTGTTTCACTTTTAAACTTCTCCTCTCGTTTTAAGAAAAGTTTAAGTTTAAGAAGCAATAATTATATACAGACGAAAATGAAAAGAAAACGAATAGAAACTATTATCTCATAATATAACGGGAATTTGTATGTAAAATCCTAGAGATCTCATATTTATAACTGATTTTTGAAACGTTAAGTCAAGTGATAGAAGTACTGTTTGTAGTTTTCATTTTATTATTCTGCTACAACACTCCCTATTTATAAAGGACACAGGAAATCCTGTTTCAAAGGTCACACGATCGGTCAGAATCTGGCATCGGATGGTCCGACGAGACAGGTACTCTAAAAGGCCCGCTCTTAGGACTTGACCCAACGATAAAGGATGAGGTCCCTTGGAAGAGGGTTGGGACCCTAATTTGGGTGCAGAGAACGTAGAGGACGGGACCGTCCACCCAAGAAATGGTGATCGTGGTGGTCCTTTCTGATCGGTCAGGTATTCTCGAAATATAAAATTTACTGTTTTTTAATACCGTTTGAATCTCACTGTCCACTTAAACCCAACCAACTATTCTTATTTCTCTTTCACTTAATTTACCGTAGAAAACTAGACACGCCAAGATCGTGTCTTGACGGGGGTGTCTGATAATCTTGGAGTAGAAGTTTCTTCTAAAAATAGTCACAAAAGTTGGATAACTTTTTGAAACTCTTATACACAAAAATTCCTGTATTTTACTAGAGGTTATATACAATAATTTACTTTTGTTCGTTCCATCTCTTAGTTAACACACGTTACAAAAAAAGGAGACGAAAACGCATACATGTTTCATATCCCCCCTTTCTGCCATTTTTGTTAACAGAGGCGTCTTTTAAACAGGGGTGTTTTCCTAACCTAATTCATTTATACAATATACACATAAGAAAACATAAATTTTAAATCCAAGATACCTACATAACCAATTTTTAGATACGTCTGCGACCGATGAATAGAGAGGACTTAGTCTTAGAGACCAGACCGACTCCATAGACTTAAACGTCTTCGACATTGAGAGTAAACCATGAATGACAGAATTCTCTACGAGTGTATTCTTATATTGAAAACACGAGGATTGGTCTTCCCCTGTACTCCATCCTCACCCCTTTGTTCTCGTTACGTCCTCATATTGACGGAAAGAAGATAGTGGAATGTAATACTACTCCTTCCCAAAATGTTTATTTAAACTGTACTGTCTTAATACTCCAGTAATTGTCAAAACTAAAACGTTCTAGTTTACAGTCATTCACGGTTGTTACACTATAAGAGTGATTGTAAAAACCTTCCGATATTATTACTTAACTCGGGACACACGAATCAGCGAGTCAACACAGGTTGAGAAACGTCAGCGTACCTGACGTCGGGTGGTCTAAGGAGACAGGTACCCCTAAGAGGTCCGTTCTTATGACCTCACCCAACGGTACGGAAGGAAGTCCTCTAGAAGGGTTGGCTCCCCAGTTTGGGTCTGGAGGGTGTGACGTCCGTATAAGAAATGGTAGACTCGGTAGTCCCTTCCGGTCCTTATGATCTCACCCATCAGATAGGGGAGAGGTCGCTTAAAAGATCTGTGTCCTTAACTTGACCCCAGAGGACGTAACGACCGTCTAAGAAATGGTCGACTCGATGGTCCCTTCGGGCTTAACTCGGGATCCGTGGATGTTTTCCTTGGACACTTCAGGTCTCAATTCTGACATCCAGAACACCGACACACCAATGGTCTAGTCTTCAATACAATATATTGTCTCTCCAAGAGGTAGAGATCTTACTACCTACACCCCGTCAGGGTGCCAAGAAACATAAGGAGACAACCATACAGGGGTCGTCTACGTGAACAAGTCCAATATTTTCCGGAGGTGTCACTTTTAGACAACAGGATGGTATAATAAGAAAACCTGTGTCACGGAGTTCAGGTCGGGGAAGGTCGGAGGTCTGTTGGAGTCTGGTGACGAATCGTGAAACCACTTTCCCCATAAGAAGTTTTGAAGGGTCGTAGGTAATAACAGACGTGGGAATCATAATAGAAGACCAAAACAAATAGTTGGAGAAACCCACTATCCTTCTACCAGGAGTACGTCCTACTAGGTTCTACGAGTCTTTCTTCGAAGTTTTCAGGTGGGAAGGGTGTCGTTGTATGATATGGACGGGTTCTCCTTCATCGGGTACCATAGACTGCTCCTCCTCCCGTCACCGATGGGAGTGGGAGAGTGTACCCTCGTTTTAACTTCGTTAGTTGACAAGACTTTCTTAACAAAATAAAAATAAATAAAAAACGCGGGGGAGGGGGTTGGTCACCGTACACCTTAGAATTAAGGGTCTGGTGGTCCCTAACTTGGGTACAGGGCAAGTAAGCTTCACGTCTCAGAATTGGTGACCTGGTGGTCCCTTCAGGGGACTTACTTAGTAAAAAATTTTAATATCGTTTGAATATCGGGAGTAAGTCCCCTATTTCTGAGAGGGTAGAGGAAAGTCATAGTCGGTCCACAATAGGCCAGAATAGTAACTACTTTTGTTCTCGACGTACTTCCTCAATCTTCGAACGAGGTAAGAAGTAGGTACGTACATCTTTGGGTAATTATAATCAATGTAACTTCAACCCGAGTTAGAGGGGGGAATGTAACTTCAACCCGAGTTAGAAGGGGTAGGACAGAGACCTTTCTTTGTATATATACATATATCTCTATACATTCCCGAACCCTTTCTCCTATTTACACAAACGATCTTTTCTCTACATGTCACGAATGATAAACCATTGTTGGTTTTACCCTTTTCTTAAACTTTTTCCTATCTATGCACATATACGTATTGACTTAGTGAAACGATATATGAACTTTGATTGTGTTATAACTTTGAAATATATGAGGTTATATTATATTTGTAATTTTTAATTTTCTCTCCTTCACAATGACTTAGTGTCAATTAGACTTATGAGCAGTCACGTTCCACCAGTCTTCCCTACAGGAAAAGATAGCGAAGAAGTCTGATATTTAGGTCATTTCTATCCTCCTAAAGAACCTGATCTTACATCTCTTGTTACGAAAGAACTCATCTAGGCTTTTACGGAAACTATTAGAGGAGGGACCTAACCCCCACCCTAGATTCCGACCGAAGATTGGTTGTCTTATACTGATTACAAAACCATGAAGACGGACTAACTGATTCAGTTTCGGAAACTGACATACCTAGTCTTGTTTGATACCTTTTAAGAATTTCTCTACTCTTATGGTCTGATGCAATGGACGGAGGACTCTTTAGACTTATGGACAGTTCTTCGTTGTCAATCTGACCTCTACCTTGTTGTCTGACCAAACTTTAGTCCTTTCCTCTTGTGGTTTCGACATATAACAGTGGGACGAATAAATTGAATATACATCTCATGTAGTACACTTTACGGTCCGACCTACTTCGTGTTCGATCTTAGTTCTAACGACCTTCTTTATAGATATTGGAGTACGTGTGCCTACTATGGTGTGAATACCGTCTTTCACTTCTTGATTTCTCCGAGGACTACTTTCACTTTCTCCTCTCTCTGTTTTGGTCAAATTTTGAGTTGTAAATCTTTTGATTCTAGTACCGTAGGTCGGGGTAGTCAAGTCAAGTCAATTCAGCGAGTCAGTACAGGCTGAGAAACGCTGGGTTACTTAACGTCGTGCGGTCAGGAGGGACAGGTAGTGGTAGAGGGTCTCAAGTGAGTCTGAGTGTAGGTAACTCAGTCACTACGGTAGGTCGGTAGAGTAGGTGACAGTAGTGGAAGAGGAGGACGGGGGTTGGGAGGGTCGTAGTCTCAGAAAAGGTTACTCAGTTGAGAAACGTACGCCACCGGTTTCATGACCTCGAAGTCGAAGTCGTAGTAAGGAAGGTTTCTTTGGGGTCCCGACTAGAGGAAGTCTTACCTGACCACCTAGAGGAACGTCAGGTTCCCTGAGAGTTCTCAGAAGAGGTTGTGGTGTCAAGTTTTCGTAGTTAAGAAGCCACGAGTCGGAAGAAGTGTCAGGTTGAGAGTGTAGGTGTGGACTGGTGACCTTTTTGGTATCGGAACTGATCTGCCCGGAATCAGCCGTTTCATTACAGAGACGAAAAGTTATACGATAGATCCAACCAGTATTGAAAAGAAGGTTCCTCATTCGCAGAAAATTAAAGTACCGACGTTAGTGGTAGACGTCACTAAAACCCTCGGGGGGTTTTATTTTAGACTGTGACAAAGGTGACATAGGGGTAGATAAAGGGTACTTCACTACCCTGGTCTACGGTACTAGAAACAAAAGACTTACAACTTGAAAATCGGTTGAAAAAGTGAGAGGTGAAAGTAAAAGTAGTTCTTCGAAAAATCAAGGGGAAGTGAAAGACGGTATTCCTACCACAGTAGACGTATAGACTCCAATAACTATAAAGAGGGCCGTTAGAACTAAGGTCGAACACAAAGAAGGTCGGGTCACAAAGAGTACTACATGAGACGTATCTTCAATTTATTCGTCCCACTGTTATATGTCGGAACTGTATGAGGAAAAGGATAAACCTTGGTCAGACAACAAGGTACAGGTCAAGATTGACAACGAAGGACTGGACGTACGTCTAAAGCGTTCTCCGTCCAGTCCACCAGACCATAAGGGTAGAGAGAGTCTTAAAAGGTGTCAAATAACACTAGGTGTGTCAGTTTCTGAAACCGTATCAGTCACTTCGTCTTCATCTACAAAAAGACCTTGAGAGAACGAAAAAGGTACTAGGTTACCTACAACCGTTAAACTAGAGACCAAGGAGACGGAAAAGATTTTAGTCGAACTCGTAGTCCTTCAAGTGCCAAGTGCATACCGACTTCGGACCGAACCTCTTAAAACTCGTAATGAAATGATCGTACACTCTACTCACGCTAACACACCATCAAACTCATAAGAAACCGTAACGGAAAGAAACTCTAACCTTACTTTTGCCTGGAAAAGGTCAGAACACCGGTGACGACTCAAAAGGTTTAAACGACCGTATAACTCACGTCGTGAAAGTGTCGTAGTAGAAAGTCCTAAACTTTGTCGAGTTGACCTTAAGGTAGTGGGGATGATCGAAACAAGTATCACTACGAAAGGTTCCGGGTGAACTGAAGTTTAAGGTCCTACAGACCGAGATCTACTCACTAGTGTGGTAGCACTAATAGACCCAGTACTTCTAGAAAAAACATGTCAAGAAGACACACAAGAACGGGGGAGAAGAATTATAGAAGATGAAGACAATTCAGGTATGGTAAAGAAAGGAAATAGCTCGGGTAGAAACGTACTTTACAAGGGAACCATAGAGATTAAAAGAACTTCTCTAGAGATCAGAAAGGGTAAGACTACAAAAGGAGATAAAGACACGTAACCATCGACTCTTTCCGAAAGAATAGGAGAGGAACGATAAGAACCTTGAGATGTAAGTCTACGTATATAGAAAGGAAAAGAGGAAACGAAAAACGGAGAGAAGAAAAGTGTCGATAAACATTCCGGAGGGGTCTATCGGTAAAACGAAAAAACGTAAATAAAAAGTACCCTTAGCAGAACTAGGGACAGAGGACATGTTACAGTACAAGTAGCCCGTGAGATAGATAGTCTAGATCAGGGAACTTAGATAAAGAGTGAAGGTGACATATTAGTATTCCCTAAACTTTATCCAGTATGGACTTACCAGTTCGCCAAAAGGGATGAAAGAAGTTAAATTCAGACTTAAACCATTATACCTCAAGTACTAGACTCGGTGTCAGTCGAGGACCAGAACAAAAACAACTGACATATCTCGAAGAGGTAGAAACCGACGTTTCTTATATTAGTTAGACTAAAACCACAACTGGTAGACCACTACAGGTACACATCTCAGAAGAGA
>SJYO01020080.1:16249339-16412282 GCA_006410555.1 Capra ibex | reverse complement strand
CGTCAGGTTCCCTGAGAGTTCTCAAAAGAGGTTGTGGTGTCAAGTTTTCGTAGTTAAGAAGCCACGAGTCGGAAGAAGTGTCAGGTTGAGAGTGTAGGTGTGGACTGGTGACCTTTTTGGTATCGGAACTGATCTGCCCGGAATCAGCCGTTTCATTACAGAGACGAAAAGTTATACGATAGATCCAACCAGTATTGAAAAGAAGGTTCCTCATTCGCAGAAAATTAAAGTACCGACGTTAGTGGTAGACGTCACTAAAACCCTCGGGGGGTTTTATTTTAGACTGTGACAAAGGTGACAAAGGGGTAGATAAAGGGTACTTCACTACCCTGGTCTACGGTACTAGAAACAAAAGACTTACAACTTTAAAATCGGTTGAAAAAGTGAGAGGTGAAAGTCAAAGTAGTTCTTCGAAAAATCAAGGGGAAGTGAAAGACGGTATTCCTACCACAGTAGACGTATAGACTCCAATAACTATAAAGAGGGCCGTTAGAACTAAGGTCGAACACAAAGAAGGTCGGGTCACAAAGAGTACTACATGATACGTATCTTCAATTTATTCGTCCCACTGTTATATGTCGGAACTGTATGAGGAAAAGGATAAACCGTGGTCAGACAACAAGGTACAGGTCAAGATTGACAACGAAGGACTGGACGTACGTCTAAAGAGTTCTCCGTCCAGTCCACCAGACCATAAGGGTAGAGAGAGTCTTAAAAGGTGTCAAATAACACTAGGTGTGTCAGTTTCTGAAACCGTATCAGTCACTTCGTCTTCATCTACAAAAAGACCTTGAGAGAACGAAAAAGGTACTAGGTTACCTACAACCGTTAAACTAGAGACCAAGGAAACGGAAAAGATTTTAGTCGAACTCGTAGTCCTTCAAGTGTCAAGTGCATACCGACTTCGGACCGAACCTCTTAAAACTCGTAATGAAATGATCGTACACTCTACTCACGTTAACACACCATCAAACTCATAAGAAACCGTAACGGAAAGAAACTCTAACCTTACTTTTGACTAGAAAAGGTCAGAACACCGGTGACGACTCAAAAGGTTTAAACGACCGTATAACTCACGTCGTGAAAGTGTCGTAGTAGAAAGTCCTAAACTTTGTCGAGTTGACCTTAAGGTAGTGGGGATGATCGAAACAATTATCACTACGAAAGGTTCCGGGTGAACTGAAGTGTAAGGTCCTACAGACCGAGATCTACTCACTAGTGTGGTAGCACTAATAGACCCAGTACTTCTAGAAAAAACATGTCAAGAAGACACAGAAGAACGGTGGAGAAGAATTATAGAAGATGAAGACAATTCAGGTATGGTAAAGAAAGGAAATAGTTCGGGTAGAAACGTACTTTACAAGGGAACCATAGAGATTAAAAGAACTTCTCTAGAGATCAGAAAGGGTAAGACTACAAAAGGAGATAAAGACACGTAACCATCGACTCTTTCCGAAAGAATAGGAGAGGAACGATAAGAACCTTGAGATGTAAGTCTACGTATATAGAAAGGAAAAGAGGAAACGAAAAGCGGAGAGAAGAAAAGTGTCGATAAACATTCCGGAGGGGTCTATCGGTAAATCGAAAAAACGTAAATAAAAGGTACCCTTAACAGAACTAGGGACAGAGGACATGTTACAGTACAAGTAGCCCGTGAGATAGATAGTCTAGATCAGGGAACTTAGATAAAGAGTAAAGGTGACATATTAGTATTTCCTAAACTTTATCCAGTATGGACTTACCAGTTCGCCAAAAGGGATGAAAGAAGTTAAATTCAGACTTAAACCATTATACCTCAAGTACTAGACTCGGTGTCAGTCGAGGACCAGAACAAAAACAACTGACATATCTCGAAGAGGTAGAAACCGACGAATCTTATATTAGTTAGACTAAAACCACAACTGGTAGACCACTACAGGTACACATCTCAGAAGAGAGCACAACAACCTTCTCCCACAATTTACCTGACTTTACCCACTTAAATTGAGTCTACTGGTAATATAGATGATGACTCCCGTCCTTAGGGAGTCTTCTTTACTTCGTCGGTAGTACCAGTTGTTTTCTCAGGTTTTACGTCATGAACCTGCGCTAGAGTTTTTGCTGTCTTACTAGAGAGAAGCAAAGGTTCCGTTTGGTAAATTATAGTGTCATTAGGTTCAGATACGGGGTTGGTCATTGCGACTTCTTCGACTTCAACTTACCAAGATACTTCTGGATGTTCTGGAAAATCTTGATTGTGGGTTTTTTCTACAAGAGAAGTAATATACCCTGACCTTACGTTTTCATCCTTCAATTCTTTGTGGACCTAATTGTCCGGTCGGCGTAATGAAGTTCCGTTTATCTACCCCTTTGTTACCTTTGTCACTGTCTGCAATAAAGCCCCCGGAACTTTTAGTGAGGTCCACCATTGACGTCGGTACTTTAATTTTTTGCGAACGAGGAACCTTCTTTTCGATAGTGGTTAGATCTGTCGTATAATTTGTAGTCTCTGTAATGAAACGGTTGTTTCCAGACAGGTCAGTTTCGATACCAAAAAGTTCATCAATACATACCTAAACTCTCAACCTGATATTTCTTTCGACTCACGGATTCTTAACTACCAGAGCTTGACGCCACAATCTCTTCTGAGAACTCTCAGGGAACCTGACGTTCCTCTAGGTTGGTCAGGTAGGATTTCCTTTAGTCAAGACTTATAAGTAACCTTCCTGACTATGACTTTGACTTTGAGGTTACGAAACCGGTGAACTACACTTCTTCACTGAGTGATCTTTTTTGGGACTACGACCCTTTCTACCTTCCACCCTCCTTTTCCTCTGTTGTCTCCTACTCTACCAACCTACTGTAGTGACTGAACTACCTGTACTCAAACTCGTTCGAGGTCCTCAATCACTTCCTGTTCCTTCGGACCGCACGACGAAAGGTACCCCAGAGTTTCAACCAGTACTGACTTGTTGACTTGACTTACAAAACCCTATAATGTGAACTCTAATACAATTCACCTTTTCCACTTCCTTAAAACTTCTATGTTATTATCGAGATTATTAAATAAGATTCAATTAGTTTTTCCTCTAATAGTTCCATCCAGACTGTATTCCCCTCATCTCTGAGAGAGGATGACGGGATCTTCTCCATTTGACGATACTGAAGATATCGACGTTCCTTTGTATATCACAATTAACAGTGGATTTGAACCTTCTCTTGGGGTCCGGGTCTACTGTAGGTTCAGGACTACTGGGGAATTGACGTAGTTCCACTAAGAAGTGAAACCCGGGCTTGAAGAGTGAATACCTTTTGTCCTCTAATATTTTTACTCAATAAAATTCGGAGACTCAAACACCATCAAATAATACGTCGTATCTTTTGATTATGTGTTCGAATATCCAATAATGTCCATTAAGACCATCGGAACAACAACAAGTCAACGATTTAGTACGGACTGAGAAACACTAGGGTACTTAACATCGTGTGGTCCGAAGGGACAGGAAAAGATAGAGGGTCTCAAAGGAGTTTGAGTACAGGTAACTCAACCACTACGAGAGGTTGGTGGAATAGGAGACGACGAGGGAAGAAAACAGGAGTTAGAAAGGGTCGTAGCCCAAAAAAAAGGGTCACTCAGTCGAGAAACGTAGTCCACCGGTTTCACGACCTCGAAGTCGTAGTGAGGAAGGTTACTTATAAGTCCTGACTAAAGGAAATCCTAACTGACTAAACTAGAAGAACGACGGGTTCCCTGAGAGTTCGTAGAAGAGGTCGTGGTGTGAAGTTTTCGTAATTAAGAAACATAAGAACCATCGACACATGATAATATAACTCAAAAAAGTACAGATATAAAAGTATATAAAGAGTTCTCGACCAGAGGAGAAACCAAGAGAAACACAGAGAGAAGTGAATCGTGTATTTGTAAGGAACTTACAAGAAACTTAATTAATTAATTACCCCCTTAAAGAAAAACAACATACATGTGACCAAGAAAAATTCAAGTTGAAAAGACGATTCTTTGACAAAAAGGGTAGAGGATCAAAACCAGGAAGGAGAGTGACAAGAGTTGACGTCTTATGCAGTTTAGGTGATTGGTCGTTAAAGACCAATATTAATTGTTCGTATTGGTAACGGTTCATATCACTTTCAAATTGGAGAACCCAAACCTTCAGTACACTCGATGAGTTTAATTACATAGAAAGAAGTATAAGTTAGTATTTCTATAAAAGGAAACCCTACAGTAGTGGACAGTGACTTATTAATAATCCTGTAAGAATTTTATGTAAAGGGTATCTTTAAAAGGTCAATCTTTATGATGTTCTATGTTAATGTGATACGTAAGATGATAAATCCTTTTTAACCCAGTCAACTCCAAGTAACGACATTCAGTATCTTTAGTTAAGACGGAAAAACTTTTTTCACAACCTTTGGGTAGACCGTCGACTGTCCTATTTTTCTTTCTATCTCTTAAACCTAACCTTTTACCTATCCTTACCCCTTCCTACTTTTCAATTTTGAACTCGATTTCGACGGTTATGTCGAACAACGATGTAAGAACCGAACTGTGACCTGCAGTGAGTACTTCGGGACTATTGGTGGTAAAAGGTGGTTGGGGTTGTAAGGGGGGTAATCTTTATTAAGAATCAACAGACAAAAACAAAAAAAAAAAAAGTGGAGTGTTCAATTTCTAAGTCACCTGACCCCCTCATAGACTGACCGTCTCAAGTAAGATACCTAGACTCTCGTCCATAGACCGTAAAACGAAAGACACCGTCATCTGTCCTGGAATGGGGAGTGGTTCTGTGTTACCGGTTAACAGGTTTGTGCCCCAGGTCTATCACCCGACGGAGGTAGACTTTTGTGTTAGGGACTGTATAAGTCTTGTCTCAAAAGACCTCTGTCTGAATCAAACTACCTTAACAGAGGAGAAGTTTCTCCTCAGAGTTCTTTCTGAACTTATTCCCATCTCCTTAGACCTTGCTATCTCATAATAAATAACCGGTTCACATGTCGGTGAAAACCGGTATCAATCTATTCCTTCCTCTATTGTGGTTTACCAAGACCTCTGAAGAACAGAAGGGTCTTCAAAAGGAGTATACGTGTAGACACCTATTAAGGTGTATGGACCTTACTCCCAAGACGTCACAAGTTTTATACAATAACAGTAGGGCTTCCCATAAAAAAAGTGGGTCACAGAAGACGAATCGTCAGACTGACATCACCTCTAAGACCGATGTCCTGAAGGACGGGTAGAGGAGGTCCACTACCCAATTTTTGTTTGTCTTATCCAAGTATTAGTAAATAAAGTTTAAAAACACTTGGGTTTTCATTTCCTTTCAAAGTCAAAGATCATTGAAATGAGTCATCCAACGCTAAGTTCTGGACACGACAGTCAACATGGATGAAGTATGAAAGAGGTGGTTTAGAACATGACTTACAGTACGAGAGACACTTTTGAACGAAATAATAGAGTCTGACTCCGGTAAAGGAAAAGGAAGCTGAAGGTCGTTAAACATGTATTTAAACCAATAATCGTAGCGTATGTAATAACTAAGAGGATAGTCTAACACTTGACACAGTCTCGTTTCTGTAGAAGAAATCCGTCTCAATCTACGCGGGACCACCCGAAAGGACCACTTACTGACCATTACTTAGGTGAACGGTTATGTCTTCTGTGTACAAGTTAGTGACCCAGTCCTTCTTTTACCGTTTAGGAAGGTCATAAAAACGGGCCCTTTACGGTACCTGTCTCGTCGGACCGCCCAATGTCAGGTATCCCAACGTTTCTCAACCTGTGTTGAACATTGATTTGTTGTTTCTACGAGGGATGATGATGAACCATGGGACAATGTATGAAAGATATAGACTGAGGAGTCCTTTGATCCGAAAATCTCCCATCTCTAACAAACAAAAGGAAGGTAGAAACAGGTACCATGACTTTAAGTTTTCTCAGTGATTCCACAACTTGTTTCGATACTTCAACTACCTTAAGGTCGATTCGATAATTTTTAAGATTTTCTACTACGACACTTTCACGATGTGAGTTATACGGTCGTTTAAACCTTTCGAGTCATCACCGGTGTCCTGACCTTTTACAGTCAAAAGTAAGGTTAGGGTTTCTTCCAGTTACGGTTTTTTTACAAGTTTGATGGAGTGTTAACATGAGTAAAGTGCAATCATTTAATTACAAGTTTCAGGGGGTTCGATCCGAAGTTGTCATACAATTCGTTCTTTAAGGTCTACATGTTCAACCTAAATCTTTTCCGTCTCCTCGGTCTCTAGTTTAACGGTTGTAAATTAACCTAGTATCTTTCTCGTTCTATTAAGGTCCTTTTGTAGATGAAGACGAAGTGACTGATACGATTTCGGAAACTGATGCACCTAGTGTTGTTTGATCTTTTTAGAAGTTCTCTACACTCGTAGTCTGGTAGAAACGACAGAGACTCTTTGGACATACGTCCAGTTCTTCGTTTTCAATCTTGGACTGTACCTTTTTACACGGCTAAGGTTTAACCCTTGTCTCATGCAGTTCCGATAACAATAGGACGAATAAATTCAATATACGTCTCATATAGTACACTTTACGACCTAACCTATTACGTGTTCGACCTTAATTCTAACGACCCTCTTTATAGTTATTGGAGTCTATACTTCTACTGTTGTGCGAATACCGTCTCTCACTTCTCCTTGATTTCTCGAAGAACTACTTCCACTTTCTTCTCCCACTTTTTCATCCGAATTTTGGGTTGTTAGTTTTTTACTTCTAGTATCGTGGGTCAGGGTTATGAAGTACCGTTTATATACCCCTTTGTTACCTTTGTCACTGTCTAAAATAAAAGAACCAGAGGTTTTAGTGACGTCTTCCACTGACGTCGGTATTTTAATTTTCTACGAACGAGAAACCTTCTTTTTGTTGCTGTTCGGATCTGTCGTATAATTTTTCGTCTCTGTGATGAAACGACTGTTTCCAGACGTATCAGTTTCGGTGCCAAAAAGATCGTCAGTACATACCTACACTCTCAACCTGCCATTTCTACTGACTCGTGGTTCCTTAACTACGAAAAAAAACGACACCACAACCTCTTCTGAGTACTCTCAAGGAACCAGACGTTCCTCTAGTTTGGTCAGTCAGTATTTCCTTTAGTCAGGACTTATGAGTAACCTTTCTGACTACGACTTCGAGGTTATAAACCGGTGGGTTACACGTCTCGGCTGAGTAACCTCTTCTGGGACTACGACCCTTTCTAACTTGCCTTTTCCTCTTCACTTGTTGTCTCCTACTCTGCCAATCTGCTGAGTTACCTGTACTCAAACTCGTTCGAGACCCTCTACTACTTCCTGTCCCTTCGGACCACACGACGTCAGGTATCCAAGTGTTGTTGACTCACTAACTTGTCGTTACTGTTATCCCACCCTAGTAACCAAACAGAATTCACATAATCAATAATTGTTTTATATAATTTAAAGGTACATAGATCGGTTTAGTAACATGAAACATTAAGGTCACTTTAAGTAGACACACAGACACACACACATACAATCGTAAAATGGTAAATGAGAAACTTTTAATTTTTTTTTTCATTTAAACTCCTGACTCATGTTCGGAAATTATATTCTTACGTATAGTAGGAGTAGACAACAAGGAGAGGATTGTTTCTGGACGATTCACTTATGACGTTACACAGAAGGACTTGAGTAAAAATTATTACAACCGTTTAATCCACCACAACGTTTTATATAATGGAAGAATTTAACCGTATACGGTCTCGATTCTGTAACCTGATTCTCAGTCATCTAGATTAAATAAATAATAAATTATTTATAAACGACCCCATAATAAGAATCATGTTCAAAACAGTGGTGATATGTGTAAGACACATGACGAACGTTCAGTGAGTTGGTGAGACTCTGGTCTAAAGGTATAAACATCTTACTTATATGACTTATATGTCAAACAGAACAAACAAAGTATCGTATTAATTATTTCTAGTATACTCTGTAGTATATTAGTTCACTTAATATACGTAAATTTACCATTTCGTGAATTTCGATAGTATAGGTAATATAATTTAACCAGTATATATTATATCGATATATATAATTTATCACGAAATATATCGAGAGTTTTGGTTAAGAATTAAAGGTATTAAAGTATGATGACTTTGGTCTATTATCGGATATTACTGTAGTATGTAAACTTAACAAGAAATAGTGATAATCTCATGAGAGATCATTCAGAAACTAGTATACCTAGTTTCCTAGAAACTAGGAAAGTTGTTCTCTTCCATCTTAGGTGAAGAAACTAAATAAAAAAGTAGGTGTGTAAAGATCCCTAGATAAAAAGATGTATTATTAAAGATTTAGATCTCGAGTTGATCGAAAACTTGAAAAGTTGAAAACCATGAACTTATTCGTTCTTTAAAACTAAGTTAAACAAAGGTGGAGTTAAAGAGTTTCCTAGTGGCATCACTATGTACAATGGACTCTCTGTATTTCTCAACAGTCTAGTCAAAATAAAGATCAATAACGTTTTACGGAGTACTCTCATCTTCAGATGTCATTACTCAGAGTCGTAAAAACCAGGATCCCGACTAATTATGTGAGTTTTTAATCACTCTTGGGGTTACTCTAAAATACAGACATCCGATATAGGTAGTAAGAAGTAATGTAATCTTCAATTTTGACTCTTTAAAGTTTTTATGAATCATAAAGTAAATTTTTGTTCTTTGGGTAATATAAAGTTACATTTATAACGAAAATAGTTTTTACTAGTACAAAGGTTTTGTTTTTCCTATTACTGTAAAACATAAAACGTTTAGAGATTATAACGGAAATTGTCTTATGTTCTTTTCAGAGATTAAATAAAGATATCAGATAGGTAATTGTACCACACTAGTGATTAGATCTCGGTCTGTTGGACCTTACACTTCAGTTCACCCGGAATCTTTCGTAGTGATACTTGTTTCGATCACCTCCACTACCTTAAGTCAACTCGATAAAGTTTAGGACTTTCTACTACGACACTTTCCCGACGTGAGTGATACGGTCGTTTAAACCTTTTGAGTCANAAGGTTGGGACCAAAGGAGTCCCATATACGGATCATCATCCCAACGACCTAGTATTCCACCAAAATAAGGGTCAAAAAATTCCTTAGAGGTGTGACAGAAGGTATCACCGACATAGTTAAATGTAAGGGTGGTTGTCATGTTCTCCCAAGGGAAAGGGGTATGGAAGAGGTCGTAAATAACAAACACCTGAAAACTACTATCGGTAAGACTGTGTACAC
Source organism: Capra ibex (assembly GCA_006410555.1). Lineage (NCBI taxonomy): Eukaryota > Metazoa > Chordata > Mammalia > Artiodactyla > Bovidae > Capra > Capra ibex. The sequence goes on along the minus strand of SJYO01020080.1, from coordinate 16,403,016 downwards.
TTCACTATAGAGTAAAACCAAAACTAAACGTAAAGAGATTATTTTTCCTCATGCAGTTCCGACATATAACAGTGGGACGAATAAATTGAATATACGTCTCATGAAGTACTCTTTACGACTCAACCTTCTTCGTGTTCGACCTTAGTTCTAACTGCCCTCTTTAAAGTTATTGGAGTCTATACGTCTACTGTGGTGGGAATACCGTCTTTCCCTTCTCCTTGATTTTTTGGAGAACTACTTTCACTTTCTCCTCTTACTTTTTCAACTGAATGTCGAGTTGTAAGTCTTTTGCTTCTAGTACTGTAGGTCAGGGTAGTGAAGTACCCTTTATCTACCCCTTTGTCACCTTTGTCACAGTCTGAAATAAAACCCCCCGAGGTTTTAGTGACGTCTATCACTGACGTCGAAACTTTAATTTTCTACGAATGAGGAACCTTCTTTTCAATACTGGTTGGATCTATTGTATAAGTTTTCGTCTCTGTAATGAAACGGTTGTTTCAAGACAGATCAGTTCCGATGCCAAAAGGGTCACCAGTGCATACCTACATTCTAAACCTGACACCTCTTTCGACTCGCGGCTTCTTAACTACGGAAACTTGACACCACAACCTCTTCTGAGAACTCTCAAGGAACCTTACGCTCCTCTAGGTTGGTCAGGTAAGATTTCTCCTAGTCGGGACCCTAAAGAAACCTTCCTTACTACGATTCCGACTTTGGGGTCATGAAACCGGTGGAGTACACTTCTCAACTGATTAACCCTTTCTGAGACTACGACCCTCCCTAACCCCCGTCCTCCTTTTCCTTTGCTGTCTTCTACTCTACCGAACTACCGTAGTGGTTGAACTACCTGCACTCAAGCTCACTTGAGGCCCTCTACCACTACCTGTCCCTCCGGACCACACGACGCTAAGTACCCCAGCGTTTCTCAGCCTGTGCTGACTCGCTGACTTGACTTGACTTATTACTCGCTACCACTCGTAGAAAAGTAAACAAACAATCGGTACACATACAACAGAAACCTCTTTACAGACAAATCCAGAAAAGGGGTGAAAAACTAACCCAACAAACAAAAAGACCTTAACTCAACATCCTTGACGAACATATAAAACCTTTAATTAAGAAACGGTCAACAAAGTAAATGATAATAAAAGAGGGTAAGGTTCCCAACATAAAAATGGGACGAATATCAAAAGAAACGACACGTTTTCCAAAATTCAAATTAGTCCAGGGTGAACAAATGAAAACAAAAATAAAAGTAAAGAGATCCTCCACCCAGAATCACTTAGAACGAAACTGAATACAATAACACACAAGACGGATACAGAAGGTGATTCTCAAATTATCAAAGACCAGAGTGTAAATCCGGAAATTAGGTAAAACTCAAATAGAAACACATACCCCAATCCTTCATAAGATTAAAGTAAGAAAGTGTATATCGACAGGTCAAAAGGGTCGTGGTAAATAACTTCTCCAACAGAAACGGGGTAACATATAAGAACGAAGGAAACAGTTTTTGTTCCATGGGTATCCATGTACCCGAATAAAGACCCCGGTGTAGTAGAATTATAGAAGACGAAGACAAACTAGGTATGGTAAAGACAGGAAATAACATGGGTAAAAAAGCCATTATTCACTCCGTCTTCCACCATGTTTTATTCCAACCTGTCCCTCCTGGGGGTTAATAGTCTACGAGTCCAAAACAAGGTTCTCGTTACCCCACCGGGTGACGTCCTCAATCCCTTCAAGAGTTCGGACGACAGTGAAGACTTTGGTTTACGTTTAAGTTCCCAGGGGTTTGGTATCAGTAAATACTGTGGTCGACGTTGAAGTACCGAGGGACCCTGGTGGTAGTCTAGGTTGTTACGTGATCTTCCTGGGTCTTTTGAGTGACTTTCGACAATGTGGAATCAAGGTCAACTAATGTCACTTTCCTATGTATAGTATTAGTCGGCTCCTGGCTGTCCAGACCCCTTCTATAGTCCTTCTTAGGGGAGTACCTGAAAGGTCGATAGGAAAACGAAGTCACAGTACGTGTTACGATTTAGGAGAACCGTCAGTACACACGGCTGTGTGTACCTTATAATGATTAGTCCCTTTACGTGTACTCGTGACCCACAGGTCTCAAAAGTACCCCCACTTCACTTCACTTCAACGAGTCAGCACAGGCTGAGAAACGCTGGGGTACCTGACATCGGATGGTGCTGGGAGACAGGTACCCTAAAAGGTCCTTTGTTATGACCTCACCCAACGGTAATGGAAGAGGTCTCCTAGAAGGGTTGGGTCCCTAGTTTGGACCCAGAGCGTGTAACATTCGTCTACGAAATGGTATACTCGGTGGTCCCTTTTCCGTGACAGTAGATTTGTACCGACTCACGGACACACCGACTGGAAGTTAGAGGTCCGGAAGATTTCCAGTTCGACTACGGTACTAGTATCTTCACTTCACTTCAGCGAGTCAACACAGGTTGAGAAACGCTGGGGTACCTGACATCGAATGGTCCGAGGAGGTAGGTACCTTAGGAGGTCCGTTCTTATGACCTCCTCCAACGGTAAAGGAAGAAAAAAAAAAAAAAAAAAGTCATCTAGATTAAATAAATAATAAATTATTTATAAACGACCCCATAATAAGAAGCATGTTCAAAACAGTGGTGATATGTGTAAGACACATGACGAACGTTCAGTGAGTTGGTGAGACTCTGGTCTAAAGGTATAAACATCTTACTTATATGACTTATATGTCAAACAGAACAAACAAAGTATCGTATTAATTATTTCTAGTATACTCTGTAGTATATTAGTTCACTTAATATATGTAAATTTACCATTTCGTGAATTTCGATAGTATAGGTAATATAATTTAACCAGTATATATTATATCGATATATATAATTTATCACGAAATATATCGAGAGTTTTGGTTAAGAATTAAAGGTATTAAAGTATGATGACTTTGGTCTATTATCGGATATTACTGTAGTATGTAAACTTAACAAGAAATAGTGATAATCTCATGAGAGATCATTCAGAAACTAGTATACCTAGTTTCCTAGAAACTAGGAAAGTTGTTCTCTTCCATCTTAGGTGAAGAAACTAAATAAAAAAGTAGGTGTGTAAAGATCCCTAGATAAAAAGATGTATTATTAAAGATTTAGATCTCGAGTTGATCGAAAACTTGAAAAGTTGAAAACCATGAACTTATTCGTTCTTTAAAACTAAGTTAAACAAAGGTGGAGTTAAAGAGTTTCCTAGTGGCATCACTATGTACAATGGACTCTCTGTATTTCTCAACAGTCTAGTCAAAATAAAGATCAATAACGTTTTACGGAGTACTCTCATCTTCAGATGTCATTACTCAGAGTCGTAAAAACCAGGATCCCGACTAATTATGTGAGTTTTTAATCACTCTTGGGGTTACTCTAAAATACAGACATCCGATATAGGTAGTAAGAAGTAATGTAATCTTCAATTTTGACTCTTTAAAGTTTTTATGAATCATAAAGTAAATTTTTGTTCTTTAGGTAATATAAAGTTACATTTATAACGAAAATAGTTTTTACTAGTACAAAGGTTTTGTTTTTCCTATTACTGTAAAACATAAAACGTTTAGAGATTATAACGGAAATTGTCTTATGTTCTTTTCAGAGATTAAATAAAGATATCAGATAGGTAATTGTACCACACTAGTGATTGGATCTCGGTCTGTTGGACCTTACACTTCAGTTCACCCGGAATCTTTCGTAGTGATGCTTGTTTCGATCACCTCCACTACCTTAAGTCAACTCGATAAAGTTTAGGACTTTCTACTACGACACTTTCCCGACGTGAGTGATACGGTCGTTTAAACCTTTTGAGTCATCACCGGTGTCCTGACCTTTTCCAGGCAAAAGTAAGGTTAGAGTTTCTTTCCGTTACGGTTTCTTACAAGTTTGATGGAGTGTTAACGTAAGTAGAGTGTATGATCATTTCATTACGAGTTTTAAGACGTTCAGTCCGCAGCCGTTGTGTACTTGGTACTTGAAGGTTACAAGTTCGACCAAAATCTTTTCCGTCTCCTTTGTCTCTAGTTTAACGGTTGTAGACGACCTAGTACCTATTTCGTTCTTTAAAGGTACTTTTGTAGATAAAGAAGAAAAATCTGATACGGTTTCAGAAACTGACACACCTAGTGTTATTTAACACCTTTTAAGACTTTTTCTACCCTTATGGTCTGGTGGACTGGACGGAGAACTCTTTAGACATACGTCCAGTCTTTCGTTGTCAATTTTGACTTGTACCTTGTTGTCTGACCAAGGTTTATCCTTTTTCTCATGCAGTTCCGACATATAACAGTGGGACGAACGAATTGAATGTACGTCTCATGTAGTACTCTCTACGACCCGACCTTCTTCGTGTTCGACCTTAGTTCTAAAGGTCCTCTTTATAGTCATTGGAGTCTATACGTCTACTGTGGTGGAAATACTGTCTTTCACTTCTCCTTGATTTTACAGAGAACTACTTTAACTTTCGTCTATCACTTTTTCAACCGAATTTCGAGTTGTAAGTCTTTTGCTTCTAGTACCGTAGGCCAGGGTAGTGAAGTACCGTTTATCTACCCCTTTGTCACCTTTGTCACAGTATAAAATAGAAAACCCCGAGGTTTTAGTGACGTCTACCACTGACGTCGTTACTTTAATTTTCCGCGAATGAGGAACCTTCTTTTCCATACTGGTTGGATCCATCGTATAACTTTTCGTCTCTGTAATGAAACGGCTGATTCCAGGTGGATCAGTTCCGATACCAAAAAGGTCACCAGTCCATACCTGCACTCTCAACCTGACACTTCTTTCGACTCACGGCTTCTTAACTACGAAAACTTGACACCACAACCTCTTCTGAGAACTCTCAGGGAACCTGACGTTCCTCTAGGTTGGTCGGGTAAGATTTCCTCTAGTCGGGACCCACAATAAACCTTCCTTACTACGATTACGACTTTGAGGTCATGAAACCGGTGGAGTACGCTTCTCAACTGAGTAACCTTTTCTGAGACTACGACCCTCCCTAACCCCCGTCCTCCTCTTCCCCTGCTGTCTCCTACTCTACCGAACTACCGTAGTGACTGAGCTATCTGTACTCAAACTCACCTGAGACCCTCTACCAGTACCTGTCTCTCCGGACCACACGACGTTAAGTACCCCAGAGTTTCTCAACCTGTACTGACTCGCTGACTTGACTTGACTAAATAATTGTATATAGTACGTACAACTTCATACACTCCTTTTAAACCAGAATGTATCTATACAGTGACTTTTTCCCTTGTAGAACGTCTGGAGGTTTTCCCAAAATTCCTAAAGGTCCAAGATAATTTGTGTGAACCTTTTACCAACTAGATGTCACATCTCCCAAATTTACGTCTTCGAAACTTCAGTCTGTCTGGAGAATGGAATCAAGTTTGGTCAAATTATACAAACCGACACACAGGATCCTGTTAAATGAATTTGTTGTTCGGTGTTGAAGAAGGAGACACTTTTCTCACATTAGTAAGGTCGTAGTACCCCAACAACGTTTCTAATTTAACGAACTTAACACTTTACGGATGGTATCCAGGACCGTGTATCATTCACATGTTTTTTATCATTGACCGAGATTACATAGTATCTGACAAAAGACATGAGGGGAGTTTTATCTTCAGGATGTTGTCGGTTGGGTTGAGTGGACTGTCATTCTGGTCAGAATCTCCTCCAAGACTTTAACTTTGGTTATCCTAGATTAAAATTTTATACGATGGGATAATAAGTAAATAAGTTCTGAATAAGAGTCAGTTAGAAGAGAGTGTCAACACCCACAAATATTTTACTATCGGGTTGATTTCGATACCGTCTAAACTTGTCTTGGTAGATTGATTGGAAACGTGGTCTTTATAAAGTGAACAAGAATTACTTTTTGTCTGGTTTGATTACCTGACTCTGTTGTCGTCTAATAACTTATGTATAGAGTAAAATATTCTATAAAGTGTGATTAATATGTTTTTGTAAAAGACTTTCGGATCTCTCATCCTTTCCTCTAAAAAATTTACATACACTTAAGTAAAATTAATGTGAACGACTTATGGAGAAGTCATATTTGTAGTAATACTTCTTAGGTTTTTACTCGTTGTGAAAACGAATTATAAATTCAAAAAAAGAAAAACAAAACAAAGACGAACGATAATCGAAACAAACACGTTTTTATTTAAAGACTGGACGGTATAGAGATCATCGGTAAATTTTTTTTAAAATAACTTCTTATAAACGAAATGTTACAACACAATAAAAGACGATATCTCGTTTTACTTAGTCGATATATATATATAAAGGAGAAAAAACCTAAAGGAAGGGTAAATCCAGTGATGTCTCGTGACTCGTCTCGAGGGATACGAGATGTCAGTCAAGAGTAATCAATGGATAAAATATGTATCATCCCATATATACAGTTAGGGTTAGAGGGTCAAGTAGGGTAAAGGGGAAAGGGGAAACCACAGGTATGTAAACAAGAGATGTAAACAGAGATAAATATCAAACGTTTATCGAAGTAGACACGGTAAAGGGGGGATCTAAGGTGTGTATACGTAATTATATATAAACAAAAAGAGAAAGACTGAATGAAGTGAGACATATTGTCAGAGATCCAGGTAATTGCAGAGACGTTTACCGTGTCAAATCCAGGAAAAGTACCGATTTATTATACGTAAAAATTTTTAATTTCTGTAAATATAGTCTTGAAACACAAAAAAGTCGGTAGGTTCTCTCTTGTGTTTACTAGTAGCTCTCAGATTTTAATTGCCATTTCATCGACGGGTCCTTATTGATTTGTTCAAGAAAACATGTACTAAACTGTATACTTTAATGATGTCTTTAGTGGTCTTGTCAAGGAGGAATCTAACAGTCTAACATATTTGACTAGAGTAAATTGAGACGATGACCGGAATAAAAGGATAAGAGTCTTATAAGTCAGTGTCGACTTATCGAAAATTGAAGAGTTAAACATCTAGTATTCCTTATTATTAACATTGTGTTTGAACGAGTGTAAATAATACATAAATGAAACACGGAATGCTACAAGATTTATAAAATGTACATGAATTAGTAAATTAATTCAATCTTGACCTATACCTTGTTGACTAACCAAGTTTTAACCCTTTCCTCATGTTGTTCTGACATATAACAGTGGGACTAATAAATTGAATATACGTCTCATGTAGTACGTTTTACGGTCCGACCTACTTAGTGTTTGACCTTAGTTCTAACAGTCCTCTTTATAGTTGTAGGAGTCTATGTGTCTACTGTGGTATGATTACCGTCTTTCACTTCTGCTTGATTTCTCGGAGAACTGTTCCCACTTTCTCCTCTCACTTTTCGACCGAATTTTGAGTTGCAAGTCTTTTACTTGTAATGCCGTAGGTCAGGGTAGTGAAGTACCGTTTATCTTCCCCTTTTCACCTTTGTCACTGTCCAAAATAAAAGAACCCGAGGTTTAGTGACGTCTGTCACTGACGGTCATACCTTAATTTTCTGTGAACGAAGAACCTTCTTTTCGACACTGTTTTGATCTGTCACATAATTTTTCGTATCTGTAGTGAAACGGTTGTTCCAAGCAGATTAGTTTCGATACCAAAAAGGTCATCAGTACATGCCTACACTCTCAACCTGGTATTTCTTCGGACTCACGGTTTCTTAGGTACGAAAACTTAACACCACAACCTCTTCTGAGAACTCTTAGGAAACCTGTCGTTCTTCTAGTTTGGTCAGTTAGGATTTCCTTTTGTTTGAACTTACAAGTAACCTTTCTGACCACGACTTCCACTTCTAAGTCACAAAACTTCGGTGAACTACGTTTCCCGGTTGAGTAACCTTTTCGGGGACTACTACTTTTTCTAACTTCCGTTTCCCTCTTGCCCCGTCGTCTCCTCCTCTACCAATCTTACGTTTTGGCTGAGTTACCTACACTTAAACTCGTTTGAGACCCTCTGTCACTCCCTGTCTCTTCGGACCGTACGACGTCAGGTACCCCAGTGTTTCTCAGTCTGTGCTGGATCACTGACTTGTTATTGTTGTCGTTATTTAGTAAATTGGTAGTTTTATTGGGATATAATAATGTGAGCAAAGTTTTTACTGTCTCTAGAGATCTCGTATACAGTCATTTCAAGTATATTTTTTGATTCTTTCGTTGTGTTATGAGAGATTCATAATTTAGTTTCATATTAAATTTCATAACCAATGTGTCCACTCCTTTCTCCTGTAACTTTTCCCTCCTATTCAATTTAGTCTCAAATCGTTGTCGTTCTTCAGTAAGACTGAGAAGTAAACCTGTCTACTGGTTACCTCCGTTCTAAAGGTCTGGAGTCCGTGGACGGAGTGGACCTCCTGGAACTTGAGTCCATCCGGTTAGAAAACTTTTACCCTTGGTGACTTCTCTACATCGAGTTCCTCTACGGGGACTTCCCCTCGTCCTCTTCCTCTTTCGTCTCATCGGACCGAAGAGGGAAAGAGAGTGTGAGACTACGGGTGGATACAAAGAGTTACCACTTTAGATAAGACTTCGGTCGACTGGACTCTCTCATCCTGTGCCTCCCTATCAGGAAAGACACTACGTCTCTTCTCATTATCCTCATGTTCTTTACAAGGACTATCGTTTATCTGTTCCCTATACGTCTTCTGAATCCATTGAACCACTTCTAGTAGTCAGAAAGTCGACCAGAAACCCTAAACTTGTATATATCTTTAACATACGGACTTATGGTAAAGACGGGTATATACAAAACCGAAGGGAGCACCGAGTCTACCATTTCTTAGACGGACGTTACTCCCTCTGTACCCCAAGTTAGGGACCCAAGCCTTCTAGGGGACCTCCTCTCGCACCGTTGGGTGAGGTCACAAGAACGGACCTTCTTCTTGTAATCTGTCTCCTCGGACCTTCCGATGTCAGGAACCCCAGTGTCTCAACCTGTACTGACTCACTTATTCGTCTCGTGTACGGGACTTATTCCCTCTATTTCCAAAATTCTTCACTGTACTCAGTGAAAGACTATACTGAAAAAGACGGTTATATACAGTATCCTATGAAAGTCCCTTTTCACACACACAGATGCTGATATAGTCCCCTTCTCTCCTTTCTTTACTCTTTACCAGACCCTGAAGTAAAAGTCCCAGTCTTATGTGGAAACCCGTCCAAGTCCATTCTCCTCGTACACTAAGTAAGTTCTTTAGAGGTGAAAGTACGCTCGAGAGTCAACCATTTCACATCCCAAAAGAGGTGTATCTAGAACGAAAGTTTCATCTGGAGCGTTTCCATGTCAAGTGCAATCTTACCTAAGACAAAAGTTAAAAAGTTTTGATATAGTCAACCTTGACAGTCATAACCGTCCTTTACATCTCTATATAGGAAATTACCGACTGTTTCCAGGTAGATTAGTTTCGATACCAAAAGGGTCATCAGTACATACCTACACTCTCAACCTGGTATTTCTTTCGGCTCGTGACTTCTAAACTACGAAAACTTGACACCACAACCTCTTCTGAGAACTCTCGGGGAACCTGATGTCCCTCTAGGTTGGTCAGGTAGGATTTCCTCTAATCAGGACTTATAAGTTACCTTCCTGACTACGACTTCGACTTTGAAGTTACGAAAACGATGGACTACACTTATTGACTGAGTAACCTTTTCTGGAACTACGACCCTTTCTGACTTCCGTCTTCCTTTTCCCCTGTCGTCTCCTACTCTACCAACCTACCGCAGTGGTTGAGCTACCTGTACTCAGACTCGTTCGAGACCTTCAACCACTACCTGTCCCTTCGAACCGTACGACGACAGGTACCCTAGCGTTTACACCCTGTCCTAACTTGCTAACTTGACTTGACTAGGACATTACACAATCACGCAGAGAACAGTTAGATTCTCAAGTACTTCACCCCGTCCTTTTGCCTATAACTACCGTATGTCTATACTTCATATCATAATTGATCTAACTCATACCGACGGAACTCGACTTAACACAAGGAAATTTTAAGAGTACAATTTCGGGGTTTGAATCATGGAGTCTTATATTAATATAAATCTCTACGACAGAAATTCCTACATTATTGAATTTTTACTCCGACAATCTCATCCCGGGATACGTTATACCGACCAGGATTGTTTTTCTCCTTCTCTGTGGTTCCCTCACACTCATGTCTCCCATTTGGTATGTACGTCTCCGTCGTAGACGTTCTGGTTCGTCGGTCTCTTTTGATTGCGACGAGCATACAACTAGAAACTGAAGGTCAGAGGTCTTGACACTCTTTTAACTGAAGACAACAAATCCGGTGAGTCAGGTACCGTAAAACAATACCGACGGGATCGTTTGATTATGTGAATGATTTCCTCGTCATAGACCTCTGATAGACACCTTCCATGGTAGGTAGTTACTGACCTCTACGATCACTGTAATATAGTATATTTTGTTATACCGACGATCCTGGTACTTTTAGATAGGTTGACCTTACTCTTCAATCTCAATCTCAATCAAATACCTTTCGGTATTTATTTCAATAAAAGAGAGGAAACACCGACGGGTAAATTAAACTATTCGGAAAATACCACACACATAATCCGTCTTTTATGAGAATGTCCAAGGTCAGAGACTTGTGAGATAACGACTTACTACGGTGACACTGTAGTATCTTTAGAGAAGAAACTTACTAACGAATACCAAGGGGATAACCACCTTTATTATAATAGGGTCTTACAGTTATGTAGAATTCTTTTTTTTTTAAAAGATAGGAGAAGTTTTATTTAAAATTTTTGTAATAAAACGACACCTTTAACAAATTTAAATGGAACAAGTACAGAGTATCTACACAAAACCACGGTATACTTGTCATCAGGTCTTTGTCTAAAAGTATGGGTAGATTTGTTTCTCTTTATTTTTCAATTTTATCTTATTATGGCTGTAGTAACCAAGTGTATGTTCTATCCTATAATTTTTGAGAAGTCAAGTCAAGTCAAGTCAACGAGACAGTAAAGACTGAGAAGCATTGAGGTAAATATCGTCGTGCGGTTCGAAGGGACAGGTAGTGGTTGAGGGTCTCGAACAAGTTTGAGTACAGGTAGATCAACCACTACGGTAGATTGGTAGAGTAGGAGACAGTTGGGGAAGAGGACGAAAGTTTGAAAGAGTCGTAGTTCCATAAAAGTTTACTCAGTCGAGAAGGGTAGTCCACCGATTTTATAATCTCGAAAGTCGAAGTCGTAGTCAGGAAGGTCACTTATAAGTCCTGACTAAAGGATATCCTACCTGACCAAACTAGAACGTCAGGTTCCTTGAGAGTTCTTAGAAGAGGTCGTGGTGTCAAGTTTTCGTGGTTAAGGAACCACGAGTCGGAAGAAATGGCAGGTTGAGAGTGTAGGTATGTACTGATGACCTTTTTGGCATCAAAACTGATCTGTCTGGAAACAACCGTTTTATGATAGAGACGAAAAATTATACGACAGATCAAACCAGTATCGAAAAGAAGGTCCATCGTTCGTAGAAAATTAAGGTACCGACGTCAGTGGTAGACGTCACTAAAACTTCGGGTTCGTTTATTTCGGACAGTGAGAAAGGTAACAAAGGGACGGATAAACGGTACTACTCTGATCTATGGTACTAGAATCAAAAGACTTACAACTTAAAATTCGGTTGAAAAAGTGAGAGGAGAAAGTGAAAGTAGTTCTCCGAGAAATCAAGGAGAAATGAAAGACGGTATTCGACCACAGTGGATGTATAGACTCCAGTAACTATAAAGAAGACCGTTAGAACTAAGGTCAAACTCGAAGTAGGTCGGACAGTAAAACGTACTATATGAGACTGAGTACTTGTCGTTTTGACTGGAACCCGTGTAAAAAAAAAAAAATTAATCCTATAGACCGTTACACAAAATACACATTTAAATAAAGTTTAAAAGTGAGAGATAAGTAAGGTTAACATACGAAAGATTTTTTTATAGATTACTTTATACTTTAAACTAAGACTTCTAAGATATTTTGGTGTTCATTTTAAAAATTTTTTAATTTATCCTTTGGTCATCTTCATTAGACCCTTAGTAGTTTCACCCGTCCATGTTTGATTGTATATTTATTTTGATTGTATATTTATCGAAATAAACGATTAATATATCTTTCGTGGTTATTCTAGAAGAAGAAAAAAAAAAAAAAAACACCTTCATTTTTCAGATTGAGTCTCCTCATAAATAACGGTTTTAGATCTTTGATTTGAGATCATAGACCATTATAGAAAAACTTTGGTGTGACCATCTAAAAATACAATTTAAATTGAAAGAATTTAAGTTTACAGTTCTTCATCTATCTGATTTAAAATTCTTGTAGATATTGTGTCTGTTTGAACTTCAACTATACACCTTTCTTAAAAGTAGATATTTACTCCTTTTTACCCGAGATCATTCGAAAGGAACTGTTCAATAGGAACAGTCCTGAGTCACAAGAGTATTTTCCCGAAGGGTCCACCACGATCACCATTTCTTAGACGGACGGCTACGTCTTCGGGTCAACATTGTCACCATCCAAACTAGGGACCCAGTCCTTCTAGGGGACCTCCTCCCGTACCGTTGAGTGAGGTCATAAGAACGGACCTCTTAAGGTACCTACCACCTCATCCCGTCCGATACTGAGTATCCTAGTGTTTCAGTCTTTGTTGACTTCGCCGAATCGTGATCCGTACAAGAGTAATTTTTACATACGTAAGACAGTCTTGCCAGACAGTAAGGAATTTTAAGACTCAAAGGTTGGTCAAGTGTTGAAAAGTTTTAGAAGACAGTTTCTACATTCTATCGTTGTTTATTTTTAGCATTAGACAGTTGTAGTTTACTCGTTTATTTGTACTTTCGACTTTCGTTTCTGGTGTTTTCAACTAACTTCTGGATGGAGATTCCATGTCTCGTTTCTACCAAACGTTTCACGTGTTTCATGTTTTGGAATGCTCAATGTCATTAAATACTAATAATTTATTTTATTTTTGTTTTTAAAGTTACTGGTGTATGGTTTGACTGAAAAACAATTTTTCGTCTAATTTTTGATATGGGTCTAAACGTATACACATATAACATAAAAACTCATATAGTTAAGTCGTCACCGGTGTCCTGACCTTTTACAGTCAAAAGTAAGGTTAGGGTTGCTTTCTGTTACGGTTTCTTACGAGTTTGATGACGTGTTAACGTGAGTAGAGTGTGTGATCATCTCATTACGAGCTTTAAGAGGTTCCGTCTAAAGTCGTTATGTACTTGGTACTTGAAGGTCTACAACTTCGACCAAAATCTTTTCCGTCTCCTTGGTCTCTGGTTTAACGGTTGTAGGCGACCTGGTAACTTTTTCGTTTTCTCAAGGTCTTTTTGTAGATAAAGACGAAATAACTGATACGGTTTCGGAAACTGACACACCTAGTGTTATTTGACACCTTTTAAGAAGTTCACTACCCTTATGGTCTGGTGGACTGGACGGAGAACTCTTTAGACATACGTCCAGTCCTTTGTTGTCAATCTTGACCTGTACCTTGTTGTCGTACCAAGGTTTACCCTTTTCCTAATGCAGTTCCGACATATGACAGTGGGACGAATAAATTGAAGATACGTCTCATGTAGTACTCTTTACGACCCGACCTACTTCGTACCCGACCTTAGTTCTGACGACCCTCTTTATGTTCATTGGAGTCTATACGCCTACTGTGGTGGGAATACGGTCTTCCACTTCTTCTTGGACTCTCGGAGAACTACTTTCACTTTCTCCTCTCACTTTTTCAACTGAATTTCGAGTTGTAAGTCTTTTGCTTCTAGTACCGTAGACCAGGGTAATGAAGTACCGTTTATCTATCCCTTTGTCACCGACTGAAATAAAAAACCATGAGGTTTTAGTGACGTCTACCACTAACGTCGGTACTTTAATTTTCTGCGAATGAGGAACCTTCCTTTCAATACTGGTTGGATCTGTCGTATAAGTTTTCGTCTCTGTAATGAAACGGTTGTTTCCAGGCAGATCAGTTCCGATACCAAAAAGGTCACCAGTACATACCTACACTCTCAACCTGACACTTCTTTCGACTCGTGGTTTCTTAACTACGAAAACTTGACACCACAACCTCTTCTGAGAACTCTCAGGGTACCTGACGTTCCTCTAGGTTGGTCAGGTAGGATTTCCTCTAGTCGGGACCCACAAGTAACCTTCCTGACTACAATTCGACTTTGAGGTTTTGAAACCGGTCGACTACGTTTGTCGACTGAGTAAACTTTTCTGGTACTACAACCCTTTCTAACTTCCGTCCTCCTCTTCCCCTCCTGTCTCCTACTCTACCAACCTACCGTAGTGGCTAGTTACCTGTACTCAAACTCATTGAAACCCTCAACCACTACCTGTCCCTTCGGACCACACGAAGTCAAGTACCCCAATGTCTCAGCCTGTGCTGTCTTACTGACTTAATTTGACTTGACTTGGTGCCTAATAAGGAAGAGAGCGTCGCGTGCCGTGGAAGTATAGGATAAACACAGGGTGGGGGTCTAATCGAACACTTTAAGTTCTATGAAAACTCCAATATCTGACGAAAGAGTTATAATCCAAAAGGAATGATAAGGTATATATTAGTTCATAAAGTTCTTCCCACCAATAACTATTAACAAAACGTTGACCCCATAGGACATGGTAGATCCGTCACTATAAAAACATTGTAACAACTTATCTGTCATAAAGTAAATGCAGTTTGGAATCCTTTTATTTGAAATAAAGGATTCTCGGACGGTCACTGACCGTGTACAAACTTTTTTGCTTCAACTGTCTCTGATAGTTATAATTAAATACATTACTAATCAACGTCTCTTTTCATGTAAGGTCGTTTTCCGGAAGACTGTCGGAAAACGAATTTAGTGTTAACTGAAAAGAGAAGCCCGTTCAAATGACGAACACTTTAAGGATCTTTCCCGACCCCTCTCCTGAGTCTTTCTGGTTCCTAAGCCCTAGGTTTCGCCAAACCCTTGCAAGTCCCTGGATCTCCTTTTATAAAGAGAATCTCCCTATACCTTTAGACTGTCTAAGACCCGTACTTCTCCGTGCTACGGGAGGCCAGAACCGAACCTCGTAGCGCCTCGGCGCCTATCCGCAGCGTGTTGGACGGCGTCCCCGCCGAGGCTCCGGCCCGGGCGCACCGCGAGCAAGCGGGGTGGGGCGCCCTGATGTCCCGCCCCCCGCCCCGAGGCCTCGCCGGGGCGGAGGGCAGTGTGGCGGGGCGCCCAGTGTTACATCCCAATCCCGCCGGACACCCGCCCCGAGCCGCCCCCTCCTCGGCGGTCCGCCCCCGCCACTGCCGCCATCTCCCTCCCCTCCCCTCTCCTCCCCTCCCCTCCCCTCCCCCGCCATCTCCCTCCCCTCCCCTCCCCTGTCCTCTCCTCCCTCCCCTCCCGTCCCCTCCCCTCCTCCTCAACGCCATCCTCCTCCTGTCGCGGTAAGACCGGCCGGCGAGGGAGACAGGGGAAAGGGAAGGGGCGTCACCGGGCGCTCGGCGGTCGCCTCCTCGCGCGCGCGCGCGCACTGCGCAGGCCCGAACGATCGCGGGAGGGCGGGGGGTCGCAGGTGGCGGGCGAGTACCGGGCCCGGCGCCGGCGGCTCGGCGCGACTCCGCCCGGCGCGCCTCAGCACCCCGGCGGCGGCACCGGGAGCCACAGGCGCGGCGCGGCGGTCGGGCACCACGGGCGCGTGCGGCCGGCAGCAGCGGAAGCGCGGACCGACCGCCCCCGCGACAGGAGCGGCCGGCAGGCGCGGCGAGGGACCCCGAGCCGCCTCGCACCGTCAGTCCCGGTCGCCTCCGAGCCCCTCGGCCTGCGGCCGCGCCGCCCCCGGTACTGGCACCTCGTCTTGCACGACGTCGTCTCGCGCCGCGTCTTCCACTCCTCTGGGCCGGGGCGAGGAGGCGGGCTCCACGGCGGGAGGGGGCGGCGCCGGCCCTGGAGGGGCGGCGGGCCCGGAGGCGCCGGGGTCGAAAGGGGCGCGGCGGCAGAGGGCGGGGACGGGCGAAACCCCCGCAGCGCGGGTCAAGGCCCGACGCACACCTTTCGCCCCACATCAATCGCCCAAAGTCAGGTGAAGGAAGAACGGTTAACAAAAGGACATTGGCTGCCACTACCCACAAACAACTCGCGCTGGAATGTAAGGATGTGAGGAGACATACTGAAGGATTAATTTGAAATAGAAGGAGCAGAAAAAAAAAAAAATTTCTTTTTCTTTATCGGCCAACAGTAGGGAACACTTGGGTCAAAAGAAAGGTTCTGTCCTCGGAAAGTCAAGACGATAAAACGTTCTCAGAGGTGGCGTTAACTTAACGGTCCATGTCCTTGGTCCACCTGAGTCACATTTTCATCTCCTAAACCAACCAAGGAAAAAGAAAAACAAAAAAAGGAAAAAAATTTTTTATATCTTTGACAGGGAATTCTTCTCTGGAAAAGCCGGTACGAATAAAGTCCATATAAAACAGGGGATCCAAACTGGAACAAGGTAGGAGTGGGAAATGAGAACGGACCCAGTGTGTAATTTCTCCAACAGGGGAATTTTTTTTTTTAGACCCAAACACTTCGAAGTTTAGAAAAGGCAATTCATATCAATTCACTCTCTACGATGAAAGGGGGAAGCTAAAACGAAAGCCTTAGACTTCACGTGAGAGTGCCCAACGTGGTATAAGACCTCTCAGTAACCGATACCGAATTAAAAACCCCTCCCCCAATAACCACACTTTTTGTAAAACCCGTTTTCCTTTTGGTAATGAAATGAGCAGAACTTTAATACCACCACTGGTGCCAAACGACACTTTTCGACCATCTTGATAAGCTAAAAAGACCCTCTCATCACACTTACGGGGTGGGACACCACAACTATAGTCATCAAAGAACCGTAGTAACATAGGATGGACACGAACTAAAATTTTATTCCGGATGACAGCATTTTACCTGATACATATGAGTGTCGCACGATTCAAAAACGAAACTCTATAAAAATCTTAAAATACCATCATGAACTTCATTAACTTCTACGAGTTCTTAAAACCTTTCGCTCGTATGACGTAACAATAAAATCCGTGAAACCCCTTCAAAAGAACCTTGAGAACACACAATCAATTAACAATAACCAATTAAACCCGTAGGGTCCACCGAGCCACCATTTCTTAGACAGACGTTACGTCTTCTGAGACCAAGGTAGGGAGCCAACCCTTCTAGGAAACCTCTTCCTTTACCGTTGGGTGAGGTCATAGAAACGGACCCTTGAGCGTACCTGTCTCCCCGGACTCCCCCAAAGACCACCCCGTACCCCGGTACCCCACCGTTTCTCATCCTGTGGTGAATCGTTGATTTCTCACTGACCCAACTAACTCTTCTACAACGTCTGACGCCGAATAAATGTCACTTTATTAAGATCAAAATTATTACCCTCGAATCTTGTCAAATAGAGGATTAGGGGAAGTAAGACAAAACTTATGAAACTTGAAATCAAAAACTACAACTCATACACTGTTTCACAATTATGAATCTCCTCCTAGAACACCGGTATCATATGACTCGTTATAAATCATCCGAACCATAGGAAGGCCAAATATCAAGAGAAGTTACAATTCACAATTTCGGATAAAAAAAAAAAAAAAGGTTTCACCCTTTACATCGAGTACCAAGAGTGTACAGTCTAAACTTGTTACCGTTTTTTTAAACACTCAAAAATTTTAACTAAAAACTGATTACATGAATCTATTACGTCTAGACGGGTAAAGTCTCCAAATACGTATTTAAACTTAGTTCTTATTTAATGATTTTCACTAGAATCGGTAGTTCAGGTCAAAGGGTCAAATTACTCAAGGGGAGGAATACGTTTCCCTCATCAACAATCAGATTTTGTGATGGTAAAACTGTGACAAAAATCATGCACAGTATAGTAGAGCAACTCTAACACCTGTAAAAAATCTCGTTATGTCAGCGTAAATAAAAATATGAAGATAGTACCACAAATACATAATTTCTTTGTAAATTACACAAACGAACGGTATACTTATACGACAAGAAACAATGAGTATAATCATGATAAAATTTTATAAGTATGTCCAAGTTTATGAAATTTGGTAGATGAAGTTTACTTGACTGTAATTTTAGGTAGTTCCATCATTGATCCTTCATCTGAAGTTCGATCATTGATCCTTCACTTGATGAAATCTTCTTTGTTTTCACTTTGAGAAACAAAAATTTTACCTTTGATACTTAATAATCATTTTACCCTTCACAGATCACGTATGACGTATTGGTTTTAAAGTCGGATAAAAGACGAGAAGACATTTTTGAACCACATACGAGTGCACATTATAGTCGAAATACAGACAAGTAACCTTGTCAAAGAATAAAACACTTTAACAACAACAAAAAAAAAGAAGGGTTTCCTACATACTAATATTAATTTTTTTTTTTTCATCGTGTTGTGAGCCCAGAAAAAAAAAAAAAAGAAGGTTCATTGTGTTTTGAATGTNGTTCATTGTGTTTTGAATGACCAGAAGACAAATGGATGTCTCACCGAACCGAACAGTGTTACATTGTATTCCGTTCCCCACAGAAAAGGAAACGGAGACTACACAAGAAACGAACTAGCGAGTTCAAACCGGGACCGTCCCTCAACACTCTAACTCACTTTGACGTTTCTCGGTAAAAGGACTCCAAATTCTACTATGTCCACTTAACCTCAACCATAGTCTAATCGATTCCAATTCAGGACAGTATTAAAACCAGAACTTACACATATAAGCCGGAAAGACGAACTATAAATGGACTTCACATCCTAAGAGTAGAGTCTTAAAACCAAGTAACTAAGTCCAGGGTTTACTCCTAAGAAATCCCGTCGTTATATAATTTATCTTCCGTAAGAGAATCTCTGGTCTAATTAAACTTGTCGACACTCGACCTAAGATAAATGTAATTGACATAAGAGGACTCAGCTTATTAAAAAAAAAAAAAACGGATAAAACAAAGTGGTGTCCCGAATCTTGTCGAGGAACGTGTATCAAGTCAAATCAACGAATCAACACAGACTGAGAAACGTTGGGGTACCTGACATCGTGTGGTTCGAAGGGACAAGTAGTGGTTGAGGGTCTCGAACGAGTTTGAATACAGGTAACTTAGTCACTACGGTAGGTTGGTAGAGTAGGAGACCAGGGGAAGAGGAGGACGGAAGGTAGAAAGGGTCGTAGTCCCAGAAAAGGTTACTCAGTCAAGAAACGTAGTCCACCGGTTTCATAACCTCGAAGTCGTAGTCGTAATCAGGAAGGTTACTAATAAGTCCTAAATAAAGGAAATCCTAACTGACCAACGTGTATCATCCAAAGTCATTTATAAGCTACTTACTTTATCTCACTCACGAAAGATTCTCTTTATGTTTGACGTCCCCAATAAAATCAAGGAATTGACTTAGAGTGTTAAATTGTACTAACTCTTTGTCAATTCTCGAAGCATCGACCTTGATTACCATCTCTTAGACGGACGGTTAAATCCGTTGTAGTCTCTACGCCCAAGGTAGTGACCCACCCCTTCTATGGGACCTCCTCCCGTACCGTTGGGTGAGGTCATAACAACGGACCCTTTAGGGTTCCTGTTTCCTCGGACCGCCGATGTATGTCAAGTATCTCAGTGTGTCTCAGCCTATACTGACTTCACTGAATCGCGTGTACGTCTTTGCTACTTTCGAACTTTAACACATGTAGACAATCTTATATCCGTTACATCACTTTCTTATCCTACACCCAACTAGATTTAGTGGAAAGGTACTGGAACCTGTTCAGTAATTTACGACGACTTAAATGAAAATTTCGGAACTTCTATCTACTAATCTGTACTCGTTGAAAAAATATAGGTTCACAAATCACCTCGATTCGTACACAAATAAGGTCTGTGTCCTATTTTTTCTCTTTCATCTCCTCTCTCCGTCTTCCTTAGAATACCTAGTTGTCAGTCGAAAGTAAATTAATATGACCCCCAATCCACCCTTCCTTCAGTGTCCAATTGGTTTAATTCTTAATTTTGAACTTTTTGTTATATTCAACTTAAGACCCATTTAAAGAATCAACGTTATTACATCATAAAGATTAAATCCTTAACAGATTTCAATATCTTACAAGTAACCTTCCTGACTACCACTTCGATTTTGAGGTTATGAAACCGGTTGACTACGTTTCTTGACTGAGTAACCTTTTCTGAGACTACGACCCTTTCTAACTCCCGTCCTCCTCTTCCCCTACTGTCTCCTACTCTACCGACCTACCGTAGTGGCTGAGCTACCTGTACTCAAACTCACTTGAGACCCTCAACCATTTCCTGTCCCTCCGGACCGGACGACGTCAAGTACCCCAGCGTTTCTCAACCTGTACTGACTCTGACTGGACTTGACCTTCAATATTTTTACATTACATCGTAAATTTCTCTGTCAAGTCAAGTCAACGAGTCAACACAGACTGAGACGCTGGGGTACTTAGGGTCGTGCGGTCCGGAGGGACAGGTAGTGGTTGAGGGTCTCAAAAGTGAGTTTGAGTACAGGTAACTCAACCACTACGGTAGGTCGGTAGAGTAGGAGACAGCAGGGGAAGAGGAGGACGGGGGTTAGGGAGGGTCGTAGTCCCACAAAAGGTTACTCAGTAGAGAAGTGTACTCCACCGGTTTCATAACGTCAAAGTCGAAGTTGTATCAGGAAGGTTACTTGTGGGTCCTGACTAGAGGAAATCTTACCTGACCAACCTAGAGGAACGTCAGGTTCCCTGAGAGTTCTCAGAAGAGGTTGTGGTGTCAAGTTTTCGTAGTTAAGAAGCCGCGAGTCGAAAGAACTGTCAGGTTGAGATTGTAGGTATGTACTGATGACCTTTTTGGTATCGGAACTGATCCACCTGGAAACAAACGTTTCATTACAGAGACGAAAACTTATACGATAGATCCAACCAGTATTGAAAAGAAGGTTCTTCATTCGCAGAAAATTAAAGTACCGACGTTAGTGGTAGACGTCACTAAAACCTCGGGGGGTTTTATTTCAGACTGTGACAAAGGTGACAAAGGGGTAGATAAACGGTACTTCACTACCCTGGTCTCCGGTACTAGAAGCAAAAGACTTACAACTGGAAATTCGGTGGAAAAAGTGAGAGGAGAAAGTGAAAGTAGTTCTCCGAAAGCTCAAGGAGAAGTGAAAGACGGTTTTCCCACCACAGTAGACGTATAGACTCCGATAACTATTAAGAGAGCCGTCAGAACTAAGGTCGAACACGAAGAAGGTCGGGTCACAAAGAGTACTAAATGAGACGTATCTTCAATTTATTCGTCCCACTGTTATATGTCGGAACTGCATGAGGAACAGGATAAACCTTGGTCAGACAACAAGGTACAGGTCTAGATTGACAACGAAGGACTGGACGTACATCCAAAGAGTCCTCCGTCCAGTCCACCAGACCATAAGGGTAAAGAAAGTCTTAAAAGGTGTCAAATAACACTAGGTGTATCAGTTTCCGAAACCGTATCAGTCATTTCGTCTTTATCTACAAAAAGACCTTGAAAGAACTAAAGAACTACTAGGTCGTCTACAACCGTTAAACTAGAGACCAAGGAGACGGAAAAGATTTTGGTCGAACTTGTAGACTTTCAAGTCATAAGTGCATAACGACTTCGGACTGAACCTCTTAAAACTCGTAATGAAATAATCGTACACTCTACTCACGCTAACACACCATCAAACTCGTAAGAAACCGTGACCTTACTTTTGACTGGAAAAGGGCAGAAATTGGAATATATTTAGTGACATTTGTAATATATTTTATCCGTAACAAATCATAATTTACCAACCAATAGAACAATCGTATTCTGAACCAAATGACTCTCTCGTCCTAGGTCGATGAATAAGTCGATGAATAAGGGGAAAATGAGGAAAGGAAAGAGTGGATCAAAACTGAGATATGATTCCAACATTGGGCAACAGAATTACTTAAAAGTAACCAAGATTATAAGACTATAAGAAGTTATAAGAAACATACGTTAGGTACTGTAAACGTTTATTAATAGTAAGACTGGAGAAGAGACAGTTAAAACCGTGGAGAAAAAAGTATACAATAATAAAATCGAGTCTAATGTCTTATGATCCTAATTATCATCCCAGACATTACATAACAAAGTAACGTTATACTTTACAGGAATATCAATGTTCAAAAATTTTACGAAACTTTAGTCTAAATCTACAACTGACAAATAGTTTGTAGAAAAAAAAAAAACGTTGTTGACTACCACCATAAAATACTATTCGTGTTAACATTACCTATTGTGTATTGTAAAAATGACTCATGATACAATTCTTTCACACGTTTCTTAAAATATTGAAGAAAAGTTGAAGTAAAAGGGTTGGTGAAAAAATCCATCTGTGAAAAAAATGAAAGTATAGGACCAACTCCTTTTTCATAATCTCTTCTTGATTTCGTTGTAAAGTAACAATCACATACAACTCCCACCCGAAATTTGAGACTCTGAACCCCCGAAGTCGGTAATTGGTAATTAGACATAACGAAAGACCGAGCGTAAACAGGACTACGGAGTCTTAAGTAATGTGATTTAAAATTAGATTTTTAATCTTAGAAGTAAAAATTCACTCTAAACAATGTTCCAAACAAAAATATACACATACCTGATAATTCTAATCGAGTATGTTTCTAATCTTTCGAAAAACACAAAAGTATGCCAAAACCTTAACAGATCGCATCGTAATTCAATTTAGTCAGTTTTAAACATCGTAAAACAAAAACTAGAAAGTTGGATTCACGAACACGGAAACTTCAAAACTACTGACACTGCGAATAATCCGACTGGCGAAATAAATTTCGTGCAAAATCAATACGAAAGGTTTAAAACTGATAATAGAATTTAACAAAAAGAAAGTAATAAATTTTTATGAAAAACAAAATGAAAAAACAACATGAAAAATTCGACAACCAAAAATCAAAGTTATGTTAACTTTGTAAGACAAATCTCTTATACTAAACATTATCAAAATCTTTAAATAATTCTTAAAGAATACTGATTCGTGTACTCCAAAATTACTAGTACATTTTCTTAGACATAAAAAACTCAATGTCTCAAGATATATATATAGTGTACTCGTGAATCTCACACTAAACTTATAAAGTACCAAAATAAAAATATAGAAGACTCGTTCTAACTTCAGAGATGAAAATTATATTAAAGTAGTTTAATATAAACATAAAGATTACCTAGATTAGATTTAAACTAAAACGACCAGCAAATCATTCTAAAGTAGTACATATACACACACATATATATATATATCACTATTGTACAAATTAGAAAAATAACGGTAGACTAAAAGTAAATAAATTTCTCGAAAAAGAAGAGAATTAAAATTTGTTTATATAAATTTGTATAAAAATACATTATTAATTATCAAAAAGGAGGAAGGAACACGAGGGTTATTCTGACAAATCGTATAAAAAAGAATGTAGAAAGAACTCAAATAACCTTATTATACCTTACCATTAAAATTTACTAAAAATTTTAAAAATGTTACATGAGATACAGTTTTTATAATAAAATGAATTAACACAATTTATAATCACCGTTCATTTAAAAAATTTTATCCACAAATCTACAAATTAAAATTGATACGAAAAGACACATCAAATTACGACAAATTGAAAAAAACCCCATCTATTAAATTGAAAGACACACATACATACAAGAGTCAGTACATCCTGAAACATACTCTAATATTCTAAAGGAGAAACCAAAATCTTAAGTCTCTAAAACGTGCGTACACACACACACAAAAATTGGTAGGACTGTTTTTAAAAACTAGACTTTTGATATTACAAGAAGAGTCCTTTTTCTATATATAAATTTTCAATGATGACCATGAGAGAAGGTAAAAAGAAGCATGAGACTTTGATGTAATAAACTTATAATCTATGCTAAGTAGAGCGACAGAACGAAGTTTAAAGTAAAATATAAAAAAAGATAAGAAAACGAGACACACGATCCTATTGAAAAACGAAACAGATTTCAATAATAAAAACATACGGTCAAGACATAAACGAAGGAAGTATTCACCAGTCTATGAAAAACAGTCCAAACAAAATTAAGATCAACCAAGACTTCATGTGTCGTACCTTAATTAGTATTTGAAATCTAGTATTAGTCGATAGTCACGTTTATACAAAAGTAAATAAATACTTTATCGTTTAATTAGAAACTACTATTCATGTGTAATTTGGGTGACGGATTCCGTTTTGACTCTTGAAACTTTCATTGGATATAGATAGGTATATTAGTGGAGTAGGGTAGGGAGACAAAAGTAAACTCTAACATTAGTCGAACTTAGGACACAAGAAAGAGAAACTAAAGGAAAAATAACGGAGAGACTAAGGTTTCTGTGTATAAAAATTTAAAATCAACAAAATTGAACCCTTTGAAAAAAGTGGAACGATATATTTACTTTAAATACACATACTATTATTCTCAAAATTTTCAACACAAACGTTGTTGATCTGGACAAACGTGAATTAAAAACATAGACTACACAATCCCTAGGTTAAATTAAAAATAAGACACATACTAAAAAAACAACAACTAGAATGGAATAACTTTTCATTTACGAGAGGGGTGACTTGACTGTATGGTAGAGACAGTATACATTTTCAAAATACCTTTTACGCAAAAACAAAGGGGGGAAACGACAAAACAAGGTGCCAAGTAAAACACTTATGGTAGGACAGAAGTAACAATTCCGAAGTATTATCAGAGACATGACTTTGTCCTTCAAACGAGAAGAAGGTCACACGAAACCATCGAAGGAATCTTTCAAATCTTATTAGAATGGTTCAAGAGACTTTTTGGGACAAGCTCAAAAAAAAAAAAAAAAAAGGTCATTAAAATAACTGGGACATCTCGTTAAACCTTGAAGATTGTAGAAAATACTATGACTCAGAAAGATAGGTACTTGTCCCACATGAAAAAAAAAAAAAATTAAATCGAGATGAAATTATAAAAACAACAAATCAACGATTCAGTACAGGTTGAGAAAACGCTGGGGTACCCGACATTGGGAGGTCCGAGGAGACAGGTACTCTAAAGGACCCGCTCTTATGACGTCACCCAACGGTAAATGAAGAGGTCCCCTGGAAGGACTAGGTCCCCAATTTCGACGTAGAGGACGTAACGTCTACCTAAGAAATGGTGATTCGGTAGAATCTAGAAATTATAAAAAATGAACCGAATACTAAAAGTGTCATCTTAAGCACATGTAATAAACGGGATATATCAACTATAAAAGGTTATTGTTATAATATTTCATGAAGTTTTACAAACAATAAACAATGACCACACACAAGATTTCCTCTAGTCAGGACTCACAAGAAACCTTCCTGACTACGATTTCGACTTTGAGGTTATGAAACCGTTAGAGTACGCCTCTCAACTGAGTAACCTTTTCTGAGACTACGACCCTCCCTAACCCCCGTCCTCCTCTTCCCCGGCTGTCTCCTACTCTACCGACCCACCGTAGTGGCTGAGCTACCTGTACTCAGACTCACTTGAGACCCTCAACCACTACCTGTCCCTCCGGACCGCACGACGTCAAGTACCCCAGCGTTTCTCACCCGGTGCTGACACGTTGACTTGACTTGACTTGACCACACACACTTACGTCGACTGAAAGCATGTAACTAAAGTATAGAGCGGTGAAACGATTTTAAAAAAGACTATAAAAAACTCTCTACAAAAACCTAAAAAATATATTTCTAGCACATTTATTTAGTACTATCAAAATAAATGTTAAAAATACGAATATTAAGTAAAAAAGAACATAATCCATTCTGTAGACTATTTACAAATCTTCACCACTACCACCTACAAAGATAAAATAACGATTAAAATTTTCCTGTCAAGAATGAAGCCATGGACTATGTGATGATGAAAAAAAAAAAAATTCTAATTTCAAAATAAATAAAAACCAACGCGTCCCAGAAACAACGACAAGAACTCGAAGGAGATCAACACCGCAGTTCAACCCCGATGACAAACAACACCACATGTCCGAAGAGTGACGTCACTGAAGAGAACAACACCTCGTGTCCTAGATCCGTATATCCTAAGTCATTAACGTCGTGCTTCCGAGCCATCAACACCGCGTGCCCGAATCAACAAGACGTCGTACACCTTAGAAAGGTTTGGTCCCTAGTGTGGGCTCAGGGGACGTAACCGGTGGTCCCTTCTTACCAGGGACCACATGAAGATTTCACAAAAAGAACCCGTATATGTATTGACAACATTCCATAACGATTTAGCAATAAGTGCCACTAACATGGAAGGGTAGTCCTTACTTACTCTCAAGGTCAACAGACATAGAAACATTGCCACAATAGTTGAAAATATACAATCGTTAAAATCATTCATCACCATGAAGTAACACTATAGTCATATATAAAGGGCTAACTGACACCAAAACTCGTGGAAAAGTACATGAATAACCGATAAAAAACCTACTAAAAATTCATAACAAAGAGTATAATAAGTCCAAATGTAAGAGTGTCCTAGTCGTTATTGTTTTCGATGAATAAAAAGCTTCAGACTTCTACCGTTTTTTCAATTTCTACAAGGGTCTCCATTTTTGTAAATGCCCGGTCATGATATACGAATGTTTTGTTTCACTTCAACGTGTTAAAAAGGATGTAAAACATAAAAAAGATCATTACGGAGTATTTTTCCGAGGGACGATTTCTTACTTTTCCGAAAAGAAGAAGTACGGAGTTTAATTGTGGTTTAATTAGATAATTAATTAATGTGTGTCTTATTATTAGAATACTACAGATAAAAAAAGGTATCTCATTTTTTTATGAAAGTGTAACATCAACCGAACCTTCAAACCTCTCTTGAACCCCATGGTCACTACCCCTCCGTATTTGACACCTGTCCATTTGTTAATTCATCTCTTTCTACAAAGAATACCAAAAACCAGGTACAACCTTGTTCTGTCTTCTCATCGAACAAAACTTGATCTTTGAAGAATAAACAACCCAAAAACAACCACAACAGATCGAACCTTCACCCAGACAACCCGACTCACCGTGATCGAAACTCCCGTCCTAACTGACACCTCGACTCTCGATCTAGGATCCATTTCTCCTTCCCATACCCTCTCCTATACCTTTCTCCCTGGTCCTCACTTCTTGGTAATCACCGGTCCTAGACTATGACACGAACATGAGTACACTCTTGGTTGGTATGTGAACGTATATGAATTCAAATACGTAGTATTAAACTTGGTCCCATGTACGTTTTAGTTTACAGTGGAAACAAACTCTACCTCGATGTCTTCGTTCGAACCTGAGTCCCACACCCAGAAAGACATAGGAGGTGCCTCCGGAGACTCGACCAGAACCGTGAAATCTTTCTCCGGGGGACTTCAGAAGGGTATTTCGAAATTTATTTAACCCAGTCCTGTCCCGGTTCCTTCTCACAACTTTTCTTTAATCGTAGTCAGGTGACGGAGTCCAGATTTTACTGGTCAAACTCTCCGTTCTTCCTCGAGAGACGCGTCCGGAGGACCCCAATACTTGAGACAAGAGTAACGAGGTATGTCTAAGAGTCTTGACTTAAGGTCTGAAGAAGGGGTCACCCGACCCTAAAGTTCAACCATTATTTTGACGTCTTGATTATCTTGACTAATAAAGGTAAGGACGATCACCGAAGTCTCCCTCCCGAGATCACGCAGACTCGTAGAATCCGACGCCACCCCATCTCTTCCGTCGTACACTCGTATAAACCACCAAGTGAATATCAATACTTGGTAATGGTAAGATACAACTATCCAATTAACCAATAGAAAAATATACAAATACTTGGTAACAAAAAAAGAGACACCTTAAGTGTAAACAAAGACCAACAAACCCACCCCCCTCCCCCTCAACAAAATGAAAAAGGAAAAACTAAACTTCCTTAAGAAATATCAAATTTATGATGAAAAAGGGAGTTGAATGTATAGAACCTCTACAAAAAAGGGTAAAAGTGGTAAAAAGAAAGAGGGAAACACAAAAAGAAGGTACTTATCCTCAGGTAAAAATAAATTAGAGTATACATCAAGTCAAGTCAGTGAGTCAACACGGGCTGAGAAACGCTGGGGTACCTGACGTCGTGCGGTTCGGAGAGACAGTCAATGTTTGAGGACCTCCAGTCAGTTTGAGTACAGGTAATTCAGTCACTACGGTAGGTTGGTAGAATAGGAGAGCAGGGCAAAAGGAGGACGGAAGTCAGAAAGGATCGTAGTCCCAGAAAAGGTTACTCAGTCAAGAGGAGTAGTCCACCGGTTTTATAACCTCAAAGTCGAAGTCATAATCAGGAAGGTTACTTATAAGTCCTGACTAAAGAAATCCTACCTGACCAACCTAGAGGAACGTCATTCCCCGAGAGTCCTCAGTAGAGGTTGTGGTGTCAAGTTTTCGTAGAAGTCACGAGTTGAAAGAAAATTTCAGGTTGAGAGTATAGGTACGTACTTACGTACTGATGACCTTTTTGGTATAGAAACTGATTTGTCTGAAAACACCTGTTTCATTATTGAGACGAAAAATTATACGACAGATCTAACCAGTATTGAAAGGAAGGTTCCTCATTCGCAGAAAATTAAAGTACCGACGTTAATGGTAGACGTCACTAAGACCTCGGGTTTTTTTATTTCAGACTGTGACAAAGGTGACAAAGGGGTAGATATACCGTACTTCACTACCCTGGCCTACGGTACTAGAAGCAAAAGACTTACAACTCGAAATTCGGTGGAAAAAGTGAGAGGAGAAAGTGTAAGTAGTTCTCCGAGAAATCGAGAAGTGAAAGACGACATTCCTACCACAGTAGGCGTATGGACTGCAATAACTATAAAGAGGACCGTTAGAAATAAGGTCGAACACGAAGTAGGTCGGGTGACAAAGAGTACTACATGAGACGTATATTCAATTTATTCATCCCACTATTATATGTCGGAACTGCATGAGGAAAAGGATAAACCTTGGTCAGACAACAAGGTACAGGTCAAGATTGACAACGAAGGACTGGACGTATGTCCAAAGAGTTCTCCGTCCCGTCTACCAGACCATAAGGGTAAAGAAAGTCTTAAAAGGTGTCAAATAACACTAGGTATGTCATTTTCCGAAACCATATTAGTTATTTCGTCTTTATCTACAAAAAAACCTTGAGAACGAAAAACTACCAGGTCACCTACAACCGTTAAACAAGAGACCAAGGAGACGGACAAGATTTAGGTCGAACTTGTAGACCTTCAAGTGACAAGTGTATAACGACTTCGGACAGAACCTCTTAAAACTCGTAATGAAATACCACACACTCTACTCACGTTAACATACCATTAAACTGTAACAAACCGTAACGGAAAGAAACCCTAACCTCACTTTCGACTGGAAAAGGTCAGAATACCGGTGACGATTCAAAGGTTTAAACGACTGTATAACTCACGTCGTGAAAGTGTCGTAGTAGAAAATCCTAAACTTTATCGAGTTGACCTTAAGGTAGTGGAGGTGATCAAAACAAGTATTACTTCGAAGGATTCCGGGTGAACTGAAGTGGAAGGTCCTACAGACCGAAATCTACTCACTGGTGTGGTAGAACTAATAGACCCAGCACTTCTATAAAAAACATGTTAGGAAGACACATAAGAACAGTGGAGAAGAATTATAGAAGACGAAGACAATCCAGGGATGGTAAAGACAGGAAATAACTCGGGTAGAAACGTACTTTACAAGGGAACCATAGAGATTACTACGTACCCAGTACAACCGCTCCAGACTGTCTTACACCAGGTGATCATTGAATCTACATTGGTTTTAATTTTTGTTATGTAGTCTTATTGTTCCAATTGAATTAAACTGTCTACCATCACAAAATATCTTCGAGATAACCGTAAAAGTCGAAGTTGGTTCCTTTCATTATATATACATAGTCGTAATAAGAATGTTTTATACCAATAATTTGTATGTTTCATCTAAAATAACGACAACAGTAGATATAAGGTAGACATTGGAGTCATGAATAAACTATCATAAACAGAATCTCATCGCCAGAGTCCGAAAAACAACAGTTTTTAGAAGTCTCTACACGGGGGTCCAAACTAGTATCAAATTTTGAAATAAAACGACATGAAGTCATTTACATAATATGAATAAGGTCATAGAGAAGACTTGTCCAAACCACTAAATCACATCTCGCCTTATGTGAACAATAATTATTCCCCATTTGTAAACATGGAATGAAAATTCAATTACGGCTTATGCATAATAAACAACTTTGAACAGTTAAAACGATACTCGTACAGAATCACGGACCTGTCAGTCCTCCCACCCTATGATGACTTGTCACACTATTGACGAAAACGTCTATGGTACCCTGTCATAACAACATGACCTTGTTGTTAACGTAAGATTAATGACGGTGGAGGGAATTCTCAACAACTTAAAACAACACCACTTCCAAAGTCTAGAAAAACTCACACGACGGTTTTTACGAATCATAAATTTGTGCATGATATCTGTGTCCCTTAAACTCTTAACTACCCATTCTTCTGTCAGAGTTCATCCACATCCATACCCGTTCTAAAAACGTTCGAACAGTCTAAAACGACACATAAATGTCATGTATATAAAATTCATACATGTAAACCCGATATGTCGTATGATTTCAAACCAACGATTATGGTGCCTGACACACAAATGAATTAACATCCTCAAAAAGTTCCAAACCAGAAGCCAAAAGACGAAAGATGAAACGTTCGAAACTCACAAATACATTAAACAGTAAACATATGCAAGTAATGATGATTTAAACATAAAAGTTTTATTAAATTTTGAAAGTGGGAGTGTATTTGAGAACAAAGTACAAAAGTTAACGTAAAGACGAATCTATAGGTCAATAGAGAGTAATAGTACAGGTAGATAAGTAAACAAGAAAAAAACTCGTCTATCCATATTTGTTATGTGATATTTTATCGGAAATCCAACCACCACCACCCTCGGTCTTTACGTATGTAATATAATTTTCAATTCACTTCATATACCTCGAAGGAACCACCGAGTCTGTCAATTCTTAGGATGACGGTACGTCCTCAGGACTCAAGCTAGGGACCCAACTCTTATAAGGGACCTCTTCCCTTACCGATGAGTGAGGTCATAAGAACGGACCTCTTAAGGTTCCTATTTCTTCGGGCCACCCGACGTCAGGTACCCTAGCGTTTCTCAGTCTGTACTGACTCGTTGACTACGAAAATGAAGAAAGGAATTCACTCCACATATATCCTATATAACGATCCTGGTTCCTCTCCTAGATTCTTGTCCTTTCTGGAGTGTCTCCTCCACTACAACTTCTACATATCCCCCTACCTACCATAGTAAACTTCGTTTCTCTTCAGGTACTCGTCTTGTTTGTTTTGTTAAACCGGAACCATATAGATATTCATCGATATACACTGACCGACACCATATTATATATTATGAGAGACCGACGAGGAAGGAGAGTAGGAATAGGGGACCGTTGGACTCCAAGTAAGAAATTCAGACACTCAGACAAAAACAAAACACTTATTCAATTTACGTTACAGACGACATATAAAAATCCACCAAAAAAAAAAAAAAATTAAATTTACTTTGTCACTTTCTGATTTATGAATCAGAAAAGGAAACCAAAGACAGTGTCTTTAAACGACGGAAAACATACAATTACTCTATTGAGGACCTACCCCCCTGATCTAACGAAGTCCTACCCTCGAAACGGAGTCTTTTTTGTCGGTGATACTAATCTCGGATGAGGGGACAGGTTCCTCCTTTCTCCGTGATCTTAACTCAGGTCAGTGGTCATCGGTTGTTACATTACGTAGCACGGATGGATTACTTCAGAGGTCACGGAACATGTGAAAATCATTCACGAGTCATTTACCACCAAGATTCTTTTTTGGTTGGTATATACCAATTAAAAGGGGAAGGACTAACAAAAACTCTAAAGAGAGAATTTTTATGTCTTAACATAGTAATTGTATAAGTCAAGTCAAGTCAAGTCAGTGTGTCAGCACAGGTTGAGAGACGCTGGGGCACTTGGCGTCGTGCGGTCCGGAGGGACAGGTAGTGGTTGAGGGTCTCAAGTGAGTCTGGGTGCAGGTACCTCAGTCACTACGGTAGGTCCGTAGAGTAGGAGACAACAGGGGAAAAGGAGGACGGGGGTTAGGGAGGGTCGTAGTCTCAGAAAAGGTTACTCAGTTGAGAAGCGTACTCCACCGGTTTCATGACCTCAAAGTCGAAATCGTAATAAGGAAGGTTTCTTGTGGGTCCCGACTAGAGGAAGTCTTACCTGACCAACCTAGAGGTACGTCAGGTTCCCTGAGAGTTCTCAGAAGAGGTTGTGGTGTCAAGTTTTCGTAGTTAAGAAGTCGCGAGTTGGAAGAAGTGTCAGGTTGAGAGTGTAGGTATGTACTGGTGACCTTTTTGATATCGAAACCGATCTGCCTGGAATCAGCCGTTTCATTACAGAGACGAAAACTTATACGATAGATCCAACTAGTATCGAAAGGAAGGTTCTTCATTCGTAGAAAATTAAAGTACCGACGTTAATGGTAGACGTCACTAAAACCTCGGGGGGTTTTTTATTTCAGACTGCGACAAAGGTCACAAAGGGGTAGATAAAGGGTACTTCACTACCCTGGCCTACGGTACTAGACTCAAAAGACTTACAACTCGAAATTCGGTTGAAAAAGGTGAGAGGAGAAAGTGAAAGTAGTTCTTCGAAAAATCAAGGAGAAGTGAAAGACGGTATTCCCACCACAGTAGACGTATAGACTCCAATAACTATAAAGAGGACCGTTAGAACTAAGGTCGAACACAAAGAAGGTCAGGTCACAAAGAGTACTACATGAGACGTATCTTCAATTTATTCGTCCCACTGTTATATGTCGGAACTGCATGGGGAAAAGGACAAACCTTGGTCAGAAACAGGATTGACCTGAGAATGAGTATGTTAGTTGAAGGAATTTTCGTAAAAAACATAGGATTATTTTTAATTATATAAAAACCCTATGTTTTTTTTTAATAAAAACACATATATACATATATATAAATCCTATGTTAATTATATAATAATCCTATGTTTTTTACGAAAATTCCTCCAACTAACATACTCATTCTCAGGTCAATCCTGCATCTTTGATATGTCATTATACTTACCGCTTTCAAATTATATTTCTTTATAACTGATCATTGTTTACTATTTCACAATAGTAAACTTAATAGTAAATTTCTTGAGACTTCTTATCTCCTTATTTATACAAACCCTCTCCAGAGTGGCTCGGGGCTCTGACTCTAAGTGAAGAATAACTTCTTCAATACTAACTTCAGGTGACCTACCTCCTGTACACACGACTCAACGACCTCGGACCTGTGAATACATTTACTGGGAAAATAGCCAGACCCTTTCTTTCACCATATCTCGTGTACGAAATAATTTGGATCGACATACAGATCTTATTACGTCAAAGATTATCAGTTATCACTTTCACAATACCGAGTAAGCACAGGATGACAAACGTTGGGGTACCAGACAGGTACCATAAGAGGTCAGTTCTTGTGACCTTACCCAACGGTAAGGGAAGAGGTCCCCTAGAAGGGGTGGGTCCCTAGTTTGGGACTAGAGGACGTAACGTCCGTCTAAGAAATGGTAGACTCGATGGTCCCTTCGAGTCAGTTATCCTACATGACATAAACATTAATCCTACTGGTTTATGACATAAACAAAATTCCTTAACAAACACTATGGATCTCGACGATCCTCAATACACCATAAGATCAAACTTTCAAGATGAATCTCGTACGATTAAAACGAGATAATCAAATTCTCTAAAATAAAAACCTGACCTTTAATTATTTTTAAATTCATGTCTTTGGTTCTCTGTGTGTTTCTAAATTAACCTGTTCTTCTTTATATAATCCTTAGTTGGTTTAGTAATCGTAGTTTTTGTTCAATTTCTATGTGAACTAAATTTGACATCTCTAACGTCAAGTGTCTACACTCAACTAAGTACTGTCAAAACAAATGGATGTAAAAGGTCTTATATTCGTAAGATTAAATTTTTGTGTCACAAGGTTTTGCAAAACGTTCAACCCAAAAACATTGAGATTTACGTACAAGGGTATCTTTGGTACAAAGTACCATAATCTAAAAACAAACCGGATCTTTACATAAATTGAGACACACTTGAATCGAATAGTGAGACCCAGTCCTTCTAGGGGACCTCATCCTTTACCGATAGGTGAAATCATAAGAGGAGACCTCTTAGGGTACCTGTCTCCTCGGACCATCCCATGTCAGGTACCCTAGTGTTTCTCAACCTGTACTGAATCACTGATTCGTGTGTGTGTGTGTTTTGTCATATAAAACCCCTTTGACAAATCAAAGATTAAGACAACGCATAGAAAACAGACGGTCAATCATCCGTATCTCCCAAGAGAAGTCCCGTACCTGTAGTACGTCCACAATCTGACCAATTTCCCGACGTCATCCGCATACTTGAGACTTCCCTCCTTACTACCTTTGAAAATAACTCCTACTCGTTTCACAGAATAAAAAAGTGGAATAAGAAAAAACAAAAAACAAAAAAAAATCTAATGTATTACGAATTCCAACATCTAGACCTAAGATATTTTTGTACCCCTTTCTGAAATTCAAGTCTTAAAGACCCTAAAGATTCCGATTTACATTTATCACTTCTTATGTTTTTCGTATGAAAATCTAAATATATAGGTATTTTCATACACTAATAAAATTATGACTTCACGACAATTGGGTTTTTCTAACTCTACTTGGAATTGAGATACCGTCATCTTTTATTTTCTATCGTGTCGATAAGAACTCTAATTATGCATCTAATAAACTTAAACCTTTAAAGTTGTTATGACATGATATGTGAGGGAAAGTCCGTCCTACCTGTCATGGTCCTTATCCGTCATTCCGGAAGACACTTGAAGAGTCACGTTACATCCTTTCACATCTTTCAAACGATTCGTTAACCCGCACTAAATACGTACGAAGAACAAAGGAAGAGGTCAAATTAAACATGGAGAAAGGACACCTACTCAAGTTCGGGACACTCCACTGAATGAGGTCAAGTGGACACGTTTGACAACGAAAGTAAATAAACCAGTTATAAATGACACAAAGATGGTGTACGGACTGTGACATGATGAATCAATGGTCCTTGTGTCACTACTCCCTTCATCTATGGGACACAAGAGAAGCCACATCTCAGACTACTAATTAGTAATATATAATAATGTCAGACACCACAGTCTCTTTGGAGACTGGAATTGTCTTTCGTTAACTTATAGGAGTCTGGAAACTTAATCCTTCGTCTTATCATAACACATGTGGGACTGACCTTCTCCTTCGCGTTCTCCCCTTTCGTCACATTCCAGTTCGATCTTTATCGACCCCGTACATTTCCCGGGAAATTCGACACTCTTCCTAGTGCGACATCCATTCAAGGAGTCTCTCCAGTATACTTCCACGTGTATATAATAAACTCCAATATATACTTCTCTTTACTTTCCATCAGTACAACAAGAGGAATTTTAATACCTATTTTTTTCTGAATACTTCTAAAAAAAAAAGAATATATAGACCAATGTCCTCCAAACCCAGAATGTTACTCGATGTACTTCCTATATAATGTATGAACTTTAATAGACAGTCACTTGAAGCTTTACAAAAGGTAAACCACGGATCGTTACGATTAAGACTTTAAATTCAGTACACTAAAACTTCAACTACTTACGAAACCCTAAAGGATAGTTTAACAACAAAACAAAAAAAAAAGGAATCTTTACAAATTTCAATAAAAATCTCCAAGAATACTCTCAATGGTAAAAAAGGGACTTCTACCTTTGGAAACAGAAGAACGAAAACGTATTTGACAAAATAAATATAAATCTTTAAGTCAGTTTCCTTGGTTTCTGACAGAATACTCAGTGAGTGGAGAGAATTGTGTCTTTCGAAAGGACGGAACACCAGTAGTCACGAGGTCAAGAAAACATGGTGAAAGAACATAGTTTCACAAATTACAGTTGTATCATTACCTAAAACCCCGACTCATAAATAAAAAAAATGATGTAGAAATTAGAGGTCTTAGTCGATGGTACCTCTTTTACACCCTCTGTGTACCTGACACCTTAAACTTTTTAATCTGTTAGTAAAGACGCAAACATGAAGAATCAGAGAATTTATACAATAAGCAATATTTTTCTCACTAAAAGATCTCCTAAACACACACACGTACACACGTATATAATAAACTCTAATATATGGTCTTCGTGAATTGTCAGACCGTACGTCATTCTCGTATTATTTATGAACATAAGTAAAAATCGGAATTCAGTCCCTAGGAAAAAAACGTAAAAGTTCTTTGATATGGTTACATTTATACGACATCAGAATGAATTTATCTAAATTTTGTCTGGGTCATAATATATCCTAGTTGTCCCCTCCCTTTCTTAAGAGACTTTGTAAGACTAGGTATGAAATATAACTTCAATGACCATGGAAGAAGAGGAACTTTACGTGTCATAACCTAAAATGTGCATAATCCATGAATTCCTACAGTAGTGAGTCATTTTTATTGTAGTTACTTCTTTAGACTTCCGGACATCTATCAGACCCGAACAAGCGAATGACTAAAAACACCACAAACGTTTGGTAACAAACTTGTAACACAGAACGGGAAGAACTAAGTCGTCACAGTCGTCCAATGTCGGTGGAGGAATATGGCAAGTCAAGTCAAGTCAGAGGGTCAGCACAGGTTGAGTAACGCTGGGGTACTTGGCGTCGTCCGGTCCGGAGGGACAGGTAGTGGTTGAGGGCCTCAAATGGGTTTGAGTACAGGTAACTCAACCCCTACGGTAGATTAGTAGAGTAGAAGACAGCAGGGGAAGAGGAGGACGAGAGTTAGAAAGGGTTGTAGTCCCAGAAAAGTTTTCTCAGTCGACAAACGTAGTCCACCGGTTTCATAACCTCAAAGTCGAAGTTGTAGTCAGGAAGGTTACTTGTAGGTCCTGACTAGAGGAAATCCTACCTGACTAACCTAGAGGAACGTCAGGTTCCCTGAGAGTTCTCAGAAGAGGTTGTGGCATCAAGTTTTCGTAGTTAAGAAGTCGCGAGTCGAAAGAGACATCAGGTTGAGAGTGTAGGTATGTACTGGTGACCTTTTTGGTATCGGAACTGATCTACCTGGAAACAACCGTTTCATCACAGAGACGAAAATTTATACGACAGATCCAACCAGGATTGAAAGGAAGGTTCTTCATTCGCAGAAAATTAAAGTACCGACGTTAGTGGTAGACGTCACTAAAACCTCGGGTCTTTTTATTGCAGACTGTGACAAAGGTGACAAAGGGATAGATAAAGGGTACTTCACTAATCTGGTCTACGGTACTAGAATCAAAAGACTTACAACTCGAAATTCGGTTGAAAAGGTGAGAGGAGAAAGTGAAAGTAGTTCTCCGAGAAAACAAGTAACAAGGAATGACGGTATTCCCACCATAGTAGACGTATAGACTCCAATAACTATAAAGAGGGTCGTTAGAAGTAAGGTCGAACACGAAGAAGGTCGGGTCGTAAAGAGTACTACATGAGACGTATATTCAATTTATTCGTCCCACTGTTATATGTCGGGACTGCATGAGGAAAAGGATAAACCCTGGTCAGACCACAAGGTACAGATCAAGATTGACAACGAAGGACTGGACGTATATCCAAAGAGTTCTCCGTCCAGTCCACCAGACCATAAGGGTAAAGAAAGTCTTAAAAGGTGTCAAATAACACTAGGTGTGTCAGTTTCCGAAACCGTAACAGTTATTTCGTATTTATCTACAAAAAGACCTTCAGAGAACGAAAAAGATACTAGGTAACCTACAACCGTTAAACTAGAGACCAAGGAGACGGAAAAGATTTTGGTCGAACTTGTAGACCTTCAAGTACCAAGTACATAACGACTTCGGACCCAACCTCTTAAAACTCGTAATGAAATGATCACACACTCTACTCACGTTAATATGACATCATCTATTCTTTAAATATGTTCCTTCTGGAGTCGAGTCTTTTCCTTAAGACCTCTACTATCACAACCCAGGTGAAACCTATGTTTTAGTAATCAGTTTCTTCTCTCTT
Source organism: Capra ibex (assembly GCA_006410555.1). Taxonomy (NCBI): domain Eukaryota; kingdom Metazoa; phylum Chordata; class Mammalia; order Artiodactyla; family Bovidae; genus Capra; species Capra ibex. Next base: position 16,364,743 of record SJYO01020080.1, on the reverse strand, counting down.
GGTGTACCGTCCTGTAAAAATCAATTCTTAGTCCCACAAAGTTCCTGGTCTTCATACCATTCATTCTTCCACGTTTGGAACTTTCTTCTGGTCTCAGAATTAGTGTTGTCTTTACTTTCGTCGTTTTAGTATTCTAACATCCTTTACTTTCACGTTAAAAAGTTTCTATCTTTTTTCGTGTCGACCTTCTACGGTCATCGTTTATCCTTTTGAACTGTCGACTCCACCAAAGAGAAGGTATTTGAATCTTAAAAGAGTAACGAATGGAGATTAGTAGAACAAGGGTAAAGAACGAATCAATTCTTTTAAGTAAATGCAAAAGAAAAGGGTGAGTCGGAAGAAAGGGTGGGATTAGGAAAAGTAACAAAGTGAAAGTCAGTTTTAAGTACTCTGGCTCTTGGTACGATCTGTACGTGGACTTATTAAAACAATCCTAACAATCGACTGTAATAACACTTTTTACTTGTTTTGTGTGGTTTACTATTGTTTCAAAATCTACAATGAAAAGATATATTTTATGAGAATATACTCATAAGAATAACATGAGTGAACCTCAGTGGACAGTGACATTGTCTGGTGTGGTTTTCAATCACTGTAGGGTTTATAATAGTACAAGTCCAACCAACCAACCCCACTGATAAGAGTACACCGAGTAAGAAGACCCCGTTCACCCAATGGGTCCAATACAAGAATTACTTAACGTGTTCAAGTTCTTCCGTTCGGGTTGGTACGTTCGTGTAAAGTACAGAGGATTATACGGTAACTACTTTCGAACGGAGTACCGGTTCGGTCAGTAGTCACGTCGTTCCTTTATGTAAAGACTTCGAAGTCATAAAACCGGTAGACTATGTTTCTCGGTTGAGTAACCTTTTCTGGGACTACGACCCTTTCTAACTTTCGTCCTCTTCTATCACCCTCTCCTACTCTACCAATCCATAGTAATGGCTGAGTTACCTGTATTTAAAGTCGTTTGAGGTCTTCTATCACCTCCTGTCTCCTCGGACCACACGACGTTAGGTACCCCAGTGTTTCTCAACCTGTACTGAATCACTGACTTGTCGTTGTTGATCACCCTCCTTCACTCTTCACCGTTTCACACACCTATGTGTCTACCCTCTTCTTAACCCTCAGATTACGTCCGACACATTCGAAAAGACCCAAAATGTAAGAAAAACGTAGAATAGAACATGAACAATTGTATCTGTGTGATAAAAACATTAGAATCGAATTATACTAAATTCGAATCGAATTAAATTAAACATTTATAATTGAAGATATATCTAATATATAAACGACAAATTTTTATGTGTCAACAAACAAATTTAATTTGGCACGAAGATCCGAGTAGACATAGTTTGAGTAAACTCTACAAATGGTTTTTACTCCTAGGGAATCGTCTAGGTCTACGAAGACCTTAGTGATAGAGACCCACACCCCGGACCCTTAGAAGAAATAACTATTTAAATAGTCCCGTAACAGAACGTGTAATGTTGAATCTTGAAGAAGTAATCACCTTCCTGTAAACGTAATAAAGGTAAGCTTAACGTAATATTTATTATCGGTCGTAGTAAACATGTTTACTAATTAAACAAACCCCCTAAGTCTTTAGAAAGGGACTATATGTTAACTTATTAAACGTCAACTCCTTTTAATATAAGACACATTTCTTATCCCAAACCTCACGACCACACCCACCAATGTTTGTTCGAACATTCTAGAAAGTTCATAAAATACAAGTGATTTTATTTTACATCTTAATCTATTTCTCTTAAAGACATATTAAACATATGTAGAAATTAAACATTACAACCTATAACACATTCAATCAACACCAAGGTAACGAACGATAACCATTAAAAATTTTACTTTCATCTTTTCAACTGTACAGATTTCTCTTAAAATGAAAAGAGTATAAAGTTGTGAGATTTAAACCGTCAAGTCAAGAAAATAAGTCGATAAAACAAATATACTGGAGACAAGTATATGGAATGATATATAAAATAAAAATCAGAGTCAATAGAGTCGAAAATCATTCTAAAAATACCTTTAATTTTAAACAACTACAGTATCGTCTATGACGGTCACCGACAAATCGCATGTAAGAAGTAAGAAAAGAAAAAGGAATCGTTGTTTAAACTTCACTTCGAACAACGGATTGACTTTTTATGTAAAGAGTTGGAAGAAACGTCTGTGCTTCCCGGTATACTGTACCGAAACAAGACGAGTCACTTACTCCGTGTACCCCGAACCATTTCTTCCACCTTAGTAAATCGTCTGTGACACAGGAAAGGGGACATAGAATAGATCGTGGACCTGACCTACGATCTCCTCCTTCATATCTCACTGTAAATTATTTACGGTACATTCTAACAAATCAACCCTTCTGTCCTAAAGTTGTCTAGGAAAATAAGATCACCCCTGAACGAAAGGTACAGCATAGTGGGTAACTCGAAAGAGATAAAGTATCAAGACAGAAGTCAAAACCCCTTGAACATAATTCTTTACATCTCTACCTTCCTCCTGGTATAAGAATTAATCTCTTCAAATCCCTTCCCAAAACCATCATCTTAGGAGAGGATGGACAAAAAGAGAAATGATCTCATACCATCTAGTTATCTCATATTTGTAGATTTCGTTTACCCGGGTTCACTGAGTCTTTCATTTCTTAGACGGACGTTGTTTTTAGACCCTCCACGTTCAAGCTATGGACCCAACCATTTAAGGGGACCTTTTCCCTTACTGTTGGGTGACGTCATAAGAACGGACCTCTTAAGATACCTGTCTCCTCGGACCGTCCGATCTCAAGTACGTCAACGTTTCTCTACCTGTGCTGACTCCCTGATTGTGTGTGTGTGTCGTTTACTCCCGTTCATCAGTTAAAATATAACCTAGAAAATACTGTCTAACCTCTTACTCCACAAAAAAAAGGAGGGAACTTATCCCACACCACCAAATCAGTAGGGGGTTACATTATATAGGTGGATGACGAACAAACGGTTTCCGTATAAAAAAGGCATGTAGGATTTACGGATCTACGACCGACTGAAATCCCGCTCCCTCTCTAAGATCCCGACGGAGTTAAAGTAAGACCCCAGAGTAGGGGATCAATTTCATGTAGTCACCTATGGACAAAGGGAATCAAGAAGAATCCAAATCGATAGTGTCTCTAGTGAGGAGAATAATCTGTCGTATGTAGTCTGTCACTTCTTAGTCGAAAATCTTTGTACTTTTACCTTATTCCTGAGTACGTCGCACCAAGTAAGAAGGATTTTATTACTTTAAATAAGTCAGAAAGAGTTCAAGATATAAAAAACAAAAAATGAGATAAAACACAAAAGACAGAAAAAAAGGGTTTCCAGTAAATAAAGGAATAGGAACATGTAAAAGTCTAAACTCATATTGTGAAAGCCAAAAAGGGAAGAAGGTCGTGGTCGTCTGCAAAGACTTAGTTGATGCTCTTTAATGCCCCTAATTACTACGGGTCTAAGATGTCGTTCGGAACTTCCATACCGGAGACAAAGTGTTCTGTGTCAAAGACAATGTGGGAGTAGAGACGGTGGATGGTATAACCTTTCGACTCAAAAAATCAATATGTTACATATCATGGTATCTATGTCCCTTCTTGAAAACATTTCATATCCAGAATGAATTGCATCGTAACCTTATCTTTCTTTCAATTCTCGGCTTCTTAACTACGAAAACTTGACACCACAACCTCTTCTGGGAACTCTCAGGGAACCTGACGTTCCTCTAGGTCGGTCATCGGTCCTGTACCTTTGTTGGATCTACAGGTAGTCGTCTACTTACCTATTCTTTCGACACCATGTATATGTGTCACCTCATAATGAGTCGGTAATTTTGCTTATGTAAACTTAGTCAAGACTACTCTACCTACTTTGACCTCGGCTAATATGTCTCATTTCATTCGGTCTTTCTTTTTGTGGTCATGTCATATGATTGTGTATATATACCTTAAATCTTTATACCGTTACTACTGGGACATACGTTCTGTCGTTTTTTCTGTGTCTACACATATCACCTGAAAACCTGAGTCTCCCTCTCCCTCTCCCACCCTACTAAACCCTGTTACCGTAACTTTGTACATATGATAGTACATTCTTAGGTTAGCGGTCAGATACAGGTCACGTCCTGTGTCGTACGAACCCCGACCACGTTTCCCTACTGGGTCTCTCTATAATACCCCTCCCTCCACCCTCCCCCCAAGTACAAACCCTTTCGTACATGTGGGCACCACCTAAGTACAGTTACATACCGTTTTGGTTATGTCATAACATTTCATTTTAATTTTTTTTTTTTTAACTTTTTTTTTTTTTCTTTAGTCAGGACTTATAAGTAACCTTCCTGACTACGACTTCGACTTTGAAGTTATGAAACCGGTGCACCATGTTTCTTGACTGAGTAAACGTTTTTGGAACTACGACCCTTTCTAACTTCCGCCTTCCTCTTCCCCTGTTGTCTTCCACTCCACTAACCTACCGTAGTGACTGAGTTACCTGTACTCAAACTCACTTGAGGCCCTCAACCACTACCTGTCACTCCGGACCGTACGACGTAGGGTACCCCAGTGTTTCTCAGCCTGTACTGACTTGTTGACTTGGCTTGATTGTATTGTATGACGTCAAAACTCGTGTAATCGAAAATCGCAGGACTACAAGGTACTACGGAACCTCACTTTCTTCTGGAGGGAGGTGCACTCTGTCAAAAGTACGTTTTACCTCACTATACTGAGGGTTCATGATTACCGGTCAAAATGAGTTCTCTCTAAAATCACAAATTAACCCCTATCTCCGCATCTTACCGTATCTTCTAATTCTCCTTAACCCTCTTTTAATTATGTCATAGTCTTCGAAGGGAAATTAGAAGGTCCTTCCTCTGTATATTTAGTCGATTGGAAGTCAATTAGTTCACAAATTCTAATAAGTTATAGTTTGACAAGTCAATACGTGTTTTTTCCCGTACTAAAAACAACATAGGACACTTTATATGAGTAACGGTGTGTCTCCGTGGGTCTACTCAGTCTAGTGCACCTATACGTCTAACTTTCTCTCGCTTACTTCCTTTTTACAATTCTTGAGCTCGAGGTGAACTTCTCATAAATATCTAGTGACGATTTCCGATTGTAGTCGTCATGTCGTCAACACGACGACATCCGTGTGTGTATCAAGTCAGGACACGTGCAACGAGACTTTCTGATGTAATGCAATGAAAACTAAACCTCGGTCTTCAAGAAGGAAAAAAAGATCTTTATTAAATAGAAAACTTACTAACATTAGTATTAGTAGTAGTAACATCACCATTATTGATCGTGAATAATTCGTGAACGTCATTCATGACCCACGATAAGATTCATGAAACACACCGATTGAGGAGGCGGATCATTGAAACTTCATCCACAATAAAAATAGGTGGAAAATTTCCCATTCCTCTTTGTCTCTCCAATTTTACTGAACGACTTCTAGTGCATCAATTGTACACCTCCTCGAACCTTATCTGTGGTTCGTCGGACGAGGGTCATGGTGTGTATTAAAAACGAAGTCGAAAAAGGACGTAGTCCTTTTACTAGTTGGTCATTACAATCCTCGTAAAATTTCGTACCAAATACTTCGGAGAGAATTCATCGACCTTTCCTTCGTTTTTACAACATGGAGTTAAAAATACTAATACTGTAAATCTACTAACGGTCAGGTAAGAAATAAGACGATTTATACTGTTAGTAAGGTGTAGATAAAAGTCTTTACCGGAAAGGGTAAGACATAGTGAACTCAGACCCCAATCTGGAGTAATGGAAGAGTCCCGTTTAAACCCCTTAAGTGAATGAAAAACAATTTTTGAATCCTTTGTACATCTTATACAAATTAATTTATTTGTATTTTTTCATCACAGGTGTAAAGGAAACTCGATTCAATACACTGGTACAAAAAAAAAAGAAAAAAATTTTAAACAAAGTCAATGGTCATAGACCCCCTCTTTTGTCACATGAATTTAGAATTAACAACGAGTCATATTTGAACATTTTACAAATTATTACCCAACTGATAGGTCGTAATATGACTGTGTCTCAGATGAAAACCCTCGGTGTCACAGCAGCTAACTAAAATCGTGAAAATATAACTCTTAGAGAAACATACAAGGTTCATTCACTGGAAGTTCAACATATCTAGGGACGACGTAAGTCAAATAGTAATAATAGTATACTCCCTCATATACCTTTCGTAAACCATGTAAAGAACCGTGAATCACAAGTTATTTACAATCGGTAACAATAATTTTAACAAAGTGCAGACCAAACAGTGTTTGACATCTGATACAATTTGAGTACAAAACCTACTCAGTAAATTCTCAGACTACTGTCAAAACTATCCACTGTTTCAATCTTGCACGTGAGGATGACAAAAGAGAGGAGTTTCCGACAATTTTCACCTCAACCCGACTCAACAAGGTCAACGAGGCTGCAGTCTAACACCTTAGTAGGACCAGAAAGACAAAAAGAGGGAGGGGGGTAAACTATACTATCGTTTATTATAACCCGAGACGAAGACGGCTAAGAGAGGATATCAGACAAGGGGTGTATATGGGTGTCATTAGGAAAATTTTACATTCAGTATCGTACAGTAAAGACAGGTTTTGGAAGGTGACCGAAGGTCAATTTCAAACATTTGATTTAAAGACTTCCGAAGGTGTCATAATACACAAGACCGGAAACTATGTTTCTATCGAAGTAATAATTATGGACCTAAAGTATTACACCAAAGTTAATCGTCAGTGTCTCGATTACAAAAAAAACAACAATTGACATCTCTCTTATATCTCTATTGACCCGTTCAAAGAGAGTACTAAAACGACAGTTTTTAAGAAATCACAAAAATCGTAGACAAAAAGAAGACTTAAAAATCTTATTGTAAATACATAAATTAAACCCATCTTAAAAGTAGAGGTGTCATCAGACCTCAAGACACACAGAGAGATAGTTCCAAAATCCGGTGACTACAACAAAAGAAGAATACTCAGACTATAAACGAACAATCAAACGGAGATTCATCCGTAAGTCGTATTTATAATTTCTCTTATTGACAATAACAAGAACAAACGACTTCATGATAAAGTTTATAAACAAAAAGTGACAAAATCTATCGTTCAAGGTCTTTTGCAAAAAATCAAACAAGTAAATGAATCTTCATATGCAAATACTAACCTGAAAACAATTCGTCTATATTTTTTATTACCTTTTATTTAATAAATATCTTAACTAAAAACATAATCAAAATTAATTATCTATTTCCTTAATGACAACTATATCATATGACACAAATGTCACTTAAATATAACATTTTAATTCTTAGTGTATCATATTAAAATTCAGACTTTTAATAAAAATGATAATCACAATAATACCTCTTTTAATGTATTTAGTATACGTTTACATATGAATGAGGTTTTATAAACTACAAGACAAGAACTATAAACTTCCTATCATTACCTTTGAACCTCGATCGTCACCGAAAGGAATGACGTTTCTTACGGTTCTGGGGAGTCGTCCTCCTCTGGTGAATGATGGTTTGTCGCGAAGGACCGTTACTGTCTATGTAGTCACACCCGTCGGTTCGTCTATGTTCATTCTAATGAAAAGAAAGAATTATAAAATTAATCTTACATTACTTTTGAAACGAACCCCGGCACAAAACAAATTCGTCTCCACTTCCTACTTTTTTCTTTGCTGAAATCGAAACCGAGAAGAATATCAACTTTCCACGTATACAAAAATAATCGACGACATAAAAAAAGGTAAAACCTTCATTTTCTAATATAAATTCAATATATAAGAAAGTATTTTGTAAAGTACATCACAACAAAATTTTATACCTTGTAGGTTTCCACAATAAATAATTTTTAAAGATCTTAAAATTTATCCCGTGTCAGTAAACAAAATATCTACAATTCACAATCATCTCTGGAATCTTAATAAAAACTTCTATTTCATAAAAATTTAATGACCATACTAAATGACAAATTTTCTTAAAAGGAAGGGAGTTGAGGTTGGGGCGAGGTTTTATTTCTAGAACCTTCTTCCAAATATGTCGTCTTGTTTTATTTGTTTGTACGCATATGTGTATCTTTGTATGTCCTTTAAAATGTGCTCTGAGATTGAAAAGAAGTATTATACTTATTAAATACGAATATATTTCAAAAAAAGAAATAAAGATAGAGTAATACTACATCATTGACGTATATTTTACATCCATAAAGACACGTAAGACCTAAACTTTTCACACCAATGATTGAACAGGAATTTCTCTTAAAAAACCAAAACAAATATTTACAAGAATTTCAATCCTTTGTCGGTCTTTCTAGGGTAAGTATATCTACAAATATCGATGACTAACCGTAATTTACGACAAATTACAACAACTATTTTATAAAATTAGAGTCTTAAAGTTCCATCAGAATCATAAAAACGAGGTGTTTACCAGAACACAGAGGTTTCGACTCTATGAGGATAGAGTGTGTCTATTATCCACTACCGTCTTCGAAACATATTCTGAGTTAACGATACAGGTTCAAGTTCTGTTTGTCACAAAACCGGTGATGTATGTAGAGATTGAAGTAAAAGGTGACAAAAGGAAAGGGGAGAAATGTGACATCATTACCTTTTATCGAACCTTCAAGAGTAGGTGTGTTACGATAAACTAAAGAGGACAACAATGCGTACGATGAAGACAGACCTTAGGGGAGACCGGAAGTGGTGGTCAGACTAAAGAAGACCCCGAGAATTCTATAACGAGTCTTTGACGACCGAACTCTCATAAAGTAGATCGAAGATACAATTTGACTCACGAAGAGAATTGTGGGTCTCACATGAAGACAGAATTACTCATAACACAATAAAACTTTAATAAACGACACGGAAAGAACGTATGGTCTGACATTTGAATTGTCCCGGTATCTCACAGATATCAGGTTGGTAATATGATCCTACAGTACCAAAGAGTTTTTTCACGAACAACTCAATAAAAACTATTATACATATTTTTTCGGTAAAACTTTGGTTACTTTCAAGAGACCTTGTTCTAACTTTTTGAACAAAGTTCTTCAATCTTTTTTCTATCACCATATTTATCTCTTCCTCAATCATACACTCTTATTGTAAAGTATAGAAAATTCCAAGACTCTGAACCCTCCTTTTACTTCAATCCATCTTTTTCCTGTTTTCTAAAACTGACTTCTGTCGACCAATTCCACTTTCTTCGTCCTTTACCTCATCTGTACCAAGGCACAAGATCACCTTTCCTACCTTCCTAAAATCTTACTATCGACAGTCGAGAATTATGTCTACCATCTGAAACACTGTACTCTGTTGTATACGTCCCTTCTTAATCCTAATATTCTGACAGTAGTTTTTCTATGGGATAAACAACACACTTTTAATCTTTTACCAGAAATTCGACGTACAATTGTGGACAACGTTTTAAAACTGTTACTCATCACTCTTACAATACCTGTTTTACTTTCTAAACTTATCCACGAGAATCCCTCTTTCGTTGGACTAAAGTCTTTCACACACAGGGTAAACAATTAACATTTTTGTTTTAAACACACACACACATATACACATCGGGAACTTTTCACACGTGATTCATGAAAATATAAGGGGAACTTTCTTTACTATCTCTCCACCTCAAAGACCAAAGTAGAGTAACTAATAGAATGACTTGTTTAACGAACATGAAAATTAAAGAAATAACTATTTGACTCGATAGGATTGGTCTTACGATTGAGTATAAATTATTAACTTATTAAACATATCATATAAGTATTTCAACCAAACTCTAATAACTCCTTTTTTTAACATTTTGATATCACTCCACTAACATGATATTATCATAGTCATAGTTTCACCCTTTTATGTCGAATACTCCATTTTTATTAAAAAAAGGTAAAATGTTGAATGTAGAAAGATTTTAAAAATTCATGCTGACGGAAATCCTTTATCATAACTAAATCGTAAATTTAAATCAGTACAGTATTATCATAATGTACCAAATTTTGACTCTTTCATTCATTTACAGTACGTAAGTCGTCTAAGAAATTTGATGATACGATATTAACGACTCCTTTTTACTTTAGAGAACAAATAAAAATTAAGAACCTTCCTCACCAATTTATACCCTTCCTATCTTTTATTTACATTCACTCATATATATAAATTTACGTCTGGAGAAGGACTTATTTTCACATTCACGATTTCCTCATGCCTCACAGTCTCACTAGTCTCACACTACTTCAAAAGTTCCCTAACAAGATGTATTTTTTTGAGAAAAACTCGTAAAAGAGTTAAAATACACTTTACGGAACAATGAACTTTTAACTGGAAGTCAAGTCAAGTCAGCGAGTCAGTACAGGCTGAGAAACACTGGGGTACTTAACGTCGAGCGGTCTGGAGGGACAGGTAGTGGTTGAGGGCCCCAAGTGAGTTTGAGTGCAGGTAGCTCAGTCACTACGGTAGGTCGGTAGAGTAGGAGACAGCAAGGGAAGAGGAAGACGGGAGTTAGGGAGGGTCGTAGTCTCAGAAAAGGTTACTCAGTTGAGAAACGTACTCCACCGGCTCCATGACCTCAAAGTGGCAATCGTAGTAAGGAAGGTTTCTTGTCGTCTTACACTTCTCCTTGATTTTTCGGCGAACTACTTTCACTTTCTCCTTTCACTTTTTCAACCGAATTTCGAGTTGTAAGTCTTTTGAATCCAGTACGGTAGCCCAGGGTAGTGAGGTATCCTTTATCTACCCTTTTGTCACCTTTGTCACAGTTTGAAATGAAAACCCCCGAGGGTTTTAGTGACGTCTACCACTGACGTCGGTACTTTAATTTTCTATCGAACGTGGCACCTTCTTTTCAATACTGGTTGGATCTATCGTATAAGTTTTCGTCTCTGTAATGAAACGGTTGTTTCCAGGCAGATCAGTTCCGATGCAAAAAAGGTCATCAGTACATACCTACACTCTCAACCTGACACTTCTTTCGACTCGTGGCTTCTTAACTACGAAAGCTTGACACCACAACCTCTTCTGAGAACTCTCAGGGAACCTGACGTTCCTCTAGGTTGGTCAGGTAAGATTTCCTCTAACCAGAACCCACAAGAAACCTTCCTTACTACGAACTTGAATTAAGAAAGTTTATTACCGTTCCCAAAAACAAAAAAGTTAAAGAAGAGAGAGAGAGAGAAAAAAATTCACATTTTAGACAATATTTGTCCCGATTCCGTATTTGTTTGGAACCATTGAATAACAGTAGATAACCAACATCACGACTGTTTTGTAAATACAAAACTTTATTTTCAGAGATTACGATTCATGTATTACTAAGGAACAACAACATTTGATCAAATATTTGATATTTGAATGACAATATTTTGAACATTGATTTCTAAAAAAAATCTTCTTGATTTGGGCACAAAAAAACTACTGATCTTTTTAAATCAAAAGTTTAATTACAAGGTATCTTCAGTGTAAACCCCAACATCCCTTAAAAAGTATATGAGTTCATATAGTCTTTTCTTTGATTTAATACAGTAAACTCTCCTCTTGTGTATAAACACTTGTGTCACAAACACTTGAAATTATGACTTCTTCATTAATGTAAAAGTCATCAACCATCCCGCTAATAACCGGAGTCACATAAAAATGCAAAGTAAAAACTCTCTTTTTCCTTTGTAAAGTTCCTTTCGAACATGAGACGTATTATTCCTTAATTCTTCATAACAAAGCCATTGTAAGGTTTGACATTTATTTATGACGACCAAAGATCCCCCTTTTTTTTTGGGTTTAAAAAACATCATGACAATCGCATATCAACTCCGTGTAAAATTTTGATGAAAATAGGGGACAAATCTGACCTATAACACTTAACAGTTTACTCACGGAGGACGGAGGTCGAATTTACTCTTCATTTTACTAACACAATCCTTAAAACGTTAATTTTTACGTTTCTCCTAATCCTTTACCATGTTCTATGACTCTATAGTATCCACATAAATTATTAGTCTCTTCTCTAAAACACTTCAAAAACACAGTACTGTTTGAGACAGTATCTGTACTGATATGTCACGAAAGCGGGTTAAACTTTAGTTTATCATTATAAGAAAGAAAGAACTAGTAAGTTAAGAAAACTTGAAAAAATTTTGTCCTTTTTTTGTCATATACGGGTGGTCTTGTTCTACACGATGTTAACTCGTTAGTTTCATACCTAGCTTTCTATTCTCCCTAAACCCATCCATTAAAATTGTATCTTTTATTACGGTGTATAACTGAATTCACTTTAATCATGTTGTGCGACCTCACTCACAAGTCACTATCTGGGAAGTGTTTAAATCTTCGTAACAAAAAAAAAAAAAATTAACGACATAAAGAAAAATGTCTTCTTGAACTTAACAAACCATTCCTAACGTGTCTTTCACTCTTTGTACAACTTCAAGACAGGACCTTGAGATCAGAATCAATATAACGAACTAATCAGATTTTAACTAAAAAATAAAAGAAAAATCTAAATTTCGTTTTAAATATTTGTCTAAGGTCAGATCAGAAGAGTAGGGACGACTCCCATTTAGTGAAATACAACTCTTCAAATCCTAAATGATTAACTTGTGACTATTAAAAAAGGTAAGTGGTTTAAACAATTTATTCGTTGACGTCTTTCTTTTTTCACTTTATCTTCAATTTACAAAAAGACATCTCTAAAGATTACGTATTACGTACTAAGTGGTTTTCAGTCAATTCGGATTTTTACTCTACGATGTCACCATACGTTTATTGAACATCGACTAATCTACGTCAATCCGTATGTAAGACACAATCTGTATGTGACATCTTAACGAACATATTGAAATAAAAGACATTAAAATCCTGTTTTACTATCGATACCGTAAACGTGAAAAACAAAAGATTATGTCTTACTTTCAAAAATGAAAAAAGGTTCAGTCTTTTGTACTACTTGATCTACTGTTTGAGTTCTATACGGAGGAAATAATAGGGAAAAGAATCAATTGTCACGACGGCAATATTTAAATCGTCGTTGACAATTTTTGTCTCTTTCTGGTAAATCTTGACTCAACAATTATGTCAACGGTCATCAATGTACACCGTTGAATTTAAATTGTAGTCAAATTTATTAGGACTTCGAGTCTAAAAGACAACGGTATCTATATAAATTTTACCCGTCATCAGTAGTTGTACATTGATCACCGATGACATAACCCGACACACCTATTATCATGTAAAGGTGGTAGTGTCCTTCAAAATAACCTGTAGTGACAAAACCTCTTGGACTCAAATCGTTGCTATTCCAACCTTTTCTTACCCTCTCACGTCACTCGTCGTGTTAAAGATAATACAGAAGAACGAAAATTCATAAGAAAATTGTACTGTGGAATAATACGATAAACAGGAAATAGACCTCTTTCAAAAGCTACCTACTTCATATATAAGAGTTCATAAGATTGATCACGGTGATACTTCTAGTGAGTAAATAAAAATAAAGATAAGATCAGATATATAATTGGAATTAAACGAATCGTCTATAAATAACTAAAGGATTATGTTTAGTTCATGAGAAAATCCGGTAATTTTTATGGTTCTTCACAGACGTAATTGTATCCCCCTTCTCACTACCATTTATCATTTATTTTTTACAGACCATCATCATTCAAATACTTCTTGTCTCGTCCCAGCTTCCTGTCTCCCACTGTCTCTACCCAAACATCAAGTCTGTGTCGCACACCATAAAATCTACCTCCCAACCCGCCACTTATAGAGTGAATATGTCTACGGAGTCCTTCTCTCCCCGACTTGGAGGTCCTATAGACTCCCTTCACATCGGGTCCGACCCCGGAACTCCGTCCAAAAACCGAGTCCTCCACTCACCACTCCTGTCCTTGCCACCAACTTCGTCTCACTCCGACTCTTACCAGAAAAGGAGTAAAGGTAAGTGGACGAATACTAGAGAAAGAAGTAGAAACGAAAAAAGAAAGTTCCCGTAGGGGAAGGAAAACCACCGAATCACCAAAAAAAAAGGGGAGGTCGAAAAGGAGTAGAGGGTCTTGACGGCACATCAAACGTCAAGCCAGTCAAAAATGTACGGACGAAAGGGGAAGTCACAAAGAGACAGTCAAAAGAGACGGATGAAAAAGGAAGTCAAAAAGACGGGACCATGTATAAGAATAATGTTGAGAAGAGTTTGTGAACAAGTCGTGAAAATTAAGAATTGAAGTGTTTGCCAAGAAAGATAAGTATAGTGAAGAGACGGATCTTTAGAAACGACTACCCTTCATATTCGAACCGAATAATTTTTTTTTTTTTTTCTCTTTTTACAAAGGGGAACCCAATCGGAAAACATCCACTTCTTTTATTACTTTCTTGAAAGAAGGGTGGATTTAGTTTTAGAATGTAACATCTACATTGATGTTAGAATGTATGTAACATCAAGTTAATCTAATACCCGATTTAACCGAGAAGACTTGATTGAACCTGAGGAATACAGTAAAATACATGGGAAAAGTACTCTTTTACTTAATACTTTCTATTTACAATATATGTAAACTTCAGATTAAATAACAATTCAACTACCGAAAGATATAAAACCTCAATCGTCTCTTTACAAACCATCAACCACACATTCAAAAATCTTCCTAAAAAATTCCACTTACAATACAAAAATACATATATAAAGACTGAGATTTCCTTTTTTTACAAAATAAAACCCGTCATAACTTTACAACCTCTCACGACAAGTATCCAAAAACATGACACTAAAAAGACGTCACAATGAGTCGACTGTGATTGTACAAACACGGGAACTTAAGGCAAGTGTAAATAAGATTATTACTTCCCTCCTAACCAACTTTCTTCCGAATCATAAAATGGTTCCAACAGGGAACCGTAACCTACCTTAAAAAATGTTTCCGATTTAAAAACATTAACTGAAAACGGTTAATCTTTAACGAATGATGATTTCGAACAACTCAATAAAGTTTAGTATTTTCCACTACGACACTTCACGACGTGAGTTATACGGTCGTTTAAACCTTTTGAGTCGTCACCGGCGTCCTGACCTTTTCCAGTCAAAAGTAAGGTTAGGGTTTCTTTCCGTTACGGTTTCTTACGAGTTTGATGGCGTATTAACGTGAGTAGAGTGTGCGATCATTTCTTCATTACGAGTTTTAAGAGGTTCGGTCCGAAGTCGTTATGTACTTGGTACTTGAAGGTCTACAAGTTCGACCGAAATCTTTTCCGTCTCCTTGGTCTCTAGTTTAACGGTTGTGGGCGACCTAGGAACTTTTTCGTTCTTTCAAGGTCTTTTGTAGATAAAGACGAAATCACTGATACAGTTTCGGACACTGACACACCTAGTGTTATTTAACACCTTTTGAAACTTTTTCTACCCTTATGGTCTAGTGGACGAAGAACTCTTTGGATATACGTCCAGTCCTTCGTTGTCAATCTTGACCTGTAGTTTGTTGTCTGACCAAGGTCTATCCTTTTCCTCATGCAGTTCCGACAGATGACAGTGGGACGAATAAATTGAATGTACGTCTTATGTAGTACTCTTTGCGACCCGATGTACTTCGTGTTCGACCTTAGTTCTAACGACCCTCTTTATAGTTATTGCAGTCTATACGTCTACTGTGGTAGGAATACCGTCTTTGACTTCTTCTTGGACTCTCGGAGAACTACTTTCATTTTCTCCTCTCACTTTTTCAACCGAAGTTCGAGTTGTAAGTCTTTTGATTCTAGTACCGTAGGCCAGGGTAGTGAAGTACCCTTTATCTACCCTTTTGTCACCTTTGTCACCGACTGAAATAACAAAACCCGAGGTTTTAGTGACGTCTACCACTGACGTCGGTACTTTAATTTTCTGGGAATAAGGAACTTTCCTTTCAATACTGGTTTGATCTGTCGTATAATTTTTCATCTGTAATGAAACGGTTGTTTCCAGGCAGATCAGTTCCGATACCAAAAAGGTCATCAGTACATACCTACACTCTAAACCTGACACTTCTTTCGACTCACGACTTCTTAACTACGAAAACTTGACACCACAACCTCTTCTGAGAACTCTCAGGGAACCTGACGTTCCTCTAGGTTGGTCAGGTAAGACTTCCTCTAGTCAAGACCCACAAGTAACCTCCCTGACTACGACTTCGACTTTGAGGTTATGAAACCGGTGGACTACACTTCTTGACTGAGTAATCTTTTCTGGGACTACGACCCTTTCTAACTTTCGATCTCCTCTTCCCTACTGTCTCCTACTCTACCGACCTACCGTAGTGACTCAGTTACCTGTACTCAAACTCATTTGAGGAACTCAACCACTACCTGTCCCTTCGGACCTCACGACGTCAGGAACCCCAGTGTTTCGCAACCTGTGCTTACTCACTGACTTGACTTGACTTTCGTACAAGAGAAGGAAAAAACTTATTCGTGAATTCCTTTAGTATCTCCTAATAAAAAGTAACACTTTAACTATCGAGTAATGTATAAAATATCTTTAGTAAGATGATTTGAGATCTTTCTCTAATTTAAATCCTAGTTAGTAACAATTTTATTGTAAAATGAAAGAATTATAGGCAAGAATTTTAGTATACATAAACTATACGTACATCCAATATTATTAAGTGATAACGAGATACCGACATACCAAGATTTTATTGGATACCTTTCTTCTTCGAAATACTTGTAGTACCTCTTTTAATAACACTAATTTTACTTTGATATGATTTGGAAGAGGTAACGAATTTCCTTGTTGAGTCTTAAAGTTAATTCCTGGGTATCAGACCAGTCAGTCAGAAGGATCGTAACTTCTGATATTAATGGAAAAAGAAGGAAACGAGTGTGAATTAAGGAGACTATGGTCTATACACTTCAAAAAAAAAAAAAAAAGAGGACATATGTTGGTCAAGATACTGTAGTCGACCCATAAGATGTTAAGACTGTGGTAAATGGACTTCAATCGTAGTCTACGGTGTCCGATTTAAGAGTCAGGGTGTTTAAAGGATGGAATCTGTGGTCAGTGTTCATTACCCGGGGGTCCAATGGATACAAGACAAACTGGACTGAAGTTTAACCTTCAAGAGCACTGGAGGAGTTCAAACTATTAAACGATATTACCGAGTGTCGAGTCCCTTTGTGAAAAATAATCAAATAATATAATTTCCGATACTATTTCCTACTTGTCGGTTTACCTCTCCACATATCTCGTGTGGAGACATCAGACCTTTTCAGGGTTCGGTCTTCAAAGACGGAACACCTCAACTCTACATGGCGGGAGGTCGTATACCTATACAAGTAGTTGGACCTTCGAGAGGTCTGGAACATGAAACCCTTAAAAATACCGTCAAAGTGGTCCATCCGAACTAAC
Source organism: Capra ibex (assembly GCA_006410555.1). Taxonomy (NCBI): domain Eukaryota; kingdom Metazoa; phylum Chordata; class Mammalia; order Artiodactyla; family Bovidae; genus Capra; species Capra ibex. The sequence continues at coordinate 16,347,320 of SJYO01020080.1, read as the reverse complement.
AATTGAATTAGAGGTCAGGGAGTATATATAAAGGGATCTCCTACCCTGTACGTCGAGGTTCAACGTTCGAAGAGTAGTACTGAATCAGAAAGACCGGGTAGGACTTCAGTCTAACCTCGGGTGTTTGTCAGTAGAGAAATCTTGTCTTCTACGAAGAGAGTGGATCCTTTACGGTTCACTATATCTCGAGTAACAGTCCTTGACCCAGTCTCTGGTTCATAATCTTGTTTTCTACGAGGATCCTAGAATGGTACGAGAAACTTAACCGAACAATTAGGTACGTACTAAATCATTGTGTTACGTAACCATTAAACCTTTCTAAAGGAAGGTTTACAACCTTCTTGTAGATGTAATATTTTGTTTATCTTTAACAATTATAGTGAACTAAAATGGTCTTTTCGGAAATTTCATAATCCTTCTATAGTCAGAGTATCACTGTCTTTGTTCAAAAGACTTCAACGTTGAAGAACTTTTAAGATATCAATCTTAACCGTCGTTTATCAGAGTAAACAAAAAGTTCACTGTCCGAGGGGAAAAAAACGCTTTTACAGACAGTTAATAGCTACACACTTATTAGTATAAAACATCAAATAGTCAACATTATAGTTCATTTTTATCACGAGGTACTTTTTGTAAGCAACTCAAGTTGAACGTCGAGTTCGTTACGTGATCACAAAAAAAGAAATCGTTGTCGTATGAAACGTATATATTGTCTTGATGATACGTATGCAAGTCAAAACAGTGTATCTTCATTTTCTGGTACATTTTGTTACAAACTCTAAAGTATTTTAATCAAAAGAGAATAATTCCTAAATTCTCTCTAACCGAAAAAAATTTTTTAACTCACACATATCAACATTATATTACTTAACGAATATATTGAACTACGACGACTGAACTAAACACGATTCTGTGTCACCAAATTACGTGACAACAAAACGTATTACTGACCTTTACACTGGTATCATCCTTTCTGCCTATTGTAGTATTGTAAAAAATACTCTCGTAAAAAATGAATTCCTTGGGAAAGGGAATATCTCAGTGACCCCTAGGGGTTCTTAGGTACCTAATGTGAACCCATGACGATCATACCTTCCCTCTGGTGACCTAAATTATTAAACTCCTGAATTTAAACTTCGGACAGGTGGAAAGAAAATAAGAATATTATAATCTAAAGTAAAGACCGTTGAAGTCAATAAAACAAATACTTTATCCCAATTTTCGTAGAACGGAATGAAAAACGAAAACACAAAGAGTTCAATGCTAACGACTTAATACTTTTCGAACTTTATATTGAACAACGATAAAGATTCATTCAAAGACAAGATCGGTCGAATCAAATGAACAGTCAACACTTTGTCATGTGTGAAATCTATCAATGTTTCTTCTTTAAATTATGTCCCCTGATCTAACAATTTTTTTTTTTTTTAGCCACCCTCGTGACCTCCTTCCTAGAGATCGAGTCGAAAGACTTTACTGAGGGTCTAAGAACGTTCTGACCGGTCGGTCGTTTCGATGAGGTAGACGGTGTCAGTCCCTCTGTCACTTAGTCCTCTGACGGACGCCCTGTCAACTCTTGTATCGAAATCTCGACAACGGGTCCCTCTCGGTCGGTCCTAATCCATTGACGGTGACTCGACACGGACCTGTGACCTCGTGTCTCAGACCAATGATGAAGATGAGAGAGAGAACTGTAGGACTTCGACCTTTGACCTAACGAGGACACCTCGTCGGGTGTAGACAAGTCAGTACGACCTTTTTTTTGTCGGTTTTCGTCGTCCTCTCACGGAAGGAGGCGTATCGACGGAAAGTGTAGAGTACGATCGTATAGACTACCCACCTTGGATTTAAAATAGGTTTTGACATTGATGTTCACTTAGTCCTTTTATCTAACCAAACAAAATTAGAAAAGCCGAAGACAGTAACTTCTTTCGTATGATCCTTCTACTCTGTCACTTCAGACTCCTCGATTAACTAGTTCAGGAGGTTTGGACAAACGAAGAAACACTAAAAATTCAACAATAGAAATAATAAGAGAGAAATCAGTGGGTTCAAAATTAGTAAAAATTACTGGTACTAGAGTAAAAATACTCCGGTAAAGTACGGAGAGATAAAGATCGAAGAAATTAGTTATAAAGTCGACCCGACTTACTACTGTGTGTGACCACTGTGGTGGGTAGATGTCGACACCAAACCACCTGAACATTTGGTCTACAGACTTTGGAAACTGGACGACTGTCCACATAGTAACGTCAACAAACCATTGAGAGAAGGTGCAAAATGAACTAACTTAAAAAAATCTGGACGGACGTTACGACCTCTAGACCCAAGTCAGAGATCCAACCCTGCTAGGGGACCTCTTCCCTTGTCGATGGGTGAGACCATAAGACCGGACCTCTTAAGGTACCTGACATATCAAGTACCCCAGTACTTCTCAATCTGTACTGACTCGTTGAAAGTGAAATAACGTGAAAACATTTCAAAATAATATGATTCCTTAAAATTTTTTAGAAGATACCGGCTGACAATAAAGATTATAAAAATCATAAGAATATTCGATGATAAACCTCCTTTTTTTTACATATATCGTTATTTTCATCTGAAAACTTAGATAACTACATAAAATAAATAATGATGCACACTTTTTTTAAAAATTTATCAATGTATATTGGGAATCGATCTACCCGAAGGGAACACCGAGTCGATCATTTCTTAGACGGACGTTACGTCCTCTGGACCCAAGCTAGGGACCCAAGCTAGGGACCCAAGTTAGGGACCCAACCCTTCTAGGGGACCTAATCTCTTCCCGATGGGTGAGGTCATAAGACCGGGTCTCTTAAGGCACCCGACATATCAGGTACCCCAGTGTCTCAACCTGTGCTGACTCGTTGAAAGTGAAAATGAAAACCCGAAAGGACTATCGAGTCAACCATTTCTTAGACGGACGTTACGTCCTCTGGCAGCAAACTAAGGACCCAGTCCTTCTGGGTGACCTCTTCCCTATCCGATGGGCCACGTCATGAGAACCCGAAGGGAACACCGAGTCGACCATTTCTTAGACGGACGTTAAGTTCTCTGGACCCAAACTAGAGACCAACCCTTCTAGGGGACCTCTTCCCTTTCTGATGGGTGAGGTCATAAGACCGGACCTCTTAAGGTACCTGACATATCAGGTATCCCAGCGTTTCTCAGTCTGTGCTGACTCCCTGAAAGTGAAGTGAAAGTCTATCGTCTTACGTCTGTGGAATACAGGGTGAGGAATGAGGAAAAAGAACAAAGTGAGAACATTATGAACCTAATGTTTCCTTTTTTTTTTAAAAATTGTACAGAGTTTATGTCTATTTGTTTTACTTATATTTTACACAGGTTTTATAAATGGTCGTATTAGGGTCACTACGTCTCTATTCCACCATTGTCGACATGAAGAAAGAGAAAGAGTAGGATAAAACATTAGGGGATGAATCGTTGTACAATACCAAACGGTAACAAATTTACTATTCTCTTCATATTAACTAGAGAAAACCCAATTCCTTCATCTAGTTATATACAACCCTTTAACCTAATGTTTCGTCAAAAAGACTTACACCATTATCAACATCTGAAATAAAACTCTTTCTTATGAATGTCGTAGTTCTGATAAAATAAAATAAGAGTGACTTCTTTTGTAAAGTAAATCATCACATATAAAAGAAAAACACTTTACTGTTAAAGAAAAATATTAATTTACTTTTCGTATCTTGTCTGTTATCTTTCACTCTCTAGGAATATGAAAGAAAAGGAGGATTAGGAGAAAGAGTTTTAATTGGTGACAATTTGCTTCTAGTACCTTAGACCAGGGTAGCGAAGTACCCTTTATCTACCCCTTTGTCACCTTTGTCACAGTCTGAAATAAAAACCCCCGAGGTTTTAGTGACGTCTACCACTGACGTCGGTACTTTAATTTTCTACGAATGAGGAACCTTCCTTTCAATACTGGTTTGATCTGTCGTATAACTTTTCGTCTCTGTAATGAAACAGTTGTTTCCAGACAGATCAGTTCTGTTACCAAAAAGGTCACCAGTACATACCTACACTCTCAACCTGACACTTCTTTCGACTCGCGACTTCTTAACTACGAAAACTTGACACCACAACCTCCTCTGAGAACTCTCAGGTAACCTGACACTCCTCTAGGTTGGTCAGGTAAGATTTCCTCTAGTCGAGACCCACAAGAAACCTTCCTCACTACGATTTCGACTTTGAGGTCATGAAACAGATGGAGTACGCTTCTCAACTGAGTAACCTTTTCTGAGACTACGACCCTCCCTAACCCCCGTCCTCCTCTTCCCCTGCTGTCTCCTACTCTACCGACCTACCGTAGTGGCTGAACTACCTATACTCAAACTCACTTGAGGCCCTCAACCACTACCTGTCCCTCCGGACCGCACGACGCTAAGTACCCCAGTGTTTCTCAGCCTGTACTGACTCGCTGACTTGACTTGACTTGTCAAAGTATGTAAGAAAGACTGAAATTTTCACATATATTCATATATACCAGTTAACCCGAAGGGACCACCGAGTCGTCATTTCTCAGGTGGACGTTACGTCCTCTGGACCCAAGCTAGGAACACAGTCCTTCTAGGGAACCTCCTCCAGTACCGTTGGTTGAGGTCATAAAAATGGACTTTAGAATACCTGTCACCTCGGACCACCCGGTACCAGGTAGACCAACGTTTTCTTAACTTATACTGAATCACTGATTGGTTGTTGTACCAGTCAATCAAAGACCTTGCATTGAAACTCTCGAGTAAATTAATAATATGAAACTATTTACAGATCCAATATACCTGATTGTTTGCATATACACCCAATTGAAACCTTTCGCATTTACATTTACAAATTAACAACGAAAGTTAAAAACAATAATATCTTGAACAAAAATCGTGAAAGACGAATAATCGAAAACTTAGAAGAGATTACTTTTTATAAATACGAGAATTAAAATATCCCTTCTTGTAATTTAACGTTTCATCTTGGTTAAATTTTACACAAACGCAAGAGAAACCTCTCCAAGGACCTGTCTTAATTCAACCACGACCTAAACTAAACTTTCCCATATAACCCATATTTTAGAGGTAATCCTTAATGCAAAGTAAAACAAACTGAATTAAAACTCTTTGTATCAAAACGAAAAGTCTACACTAACTAGAATGACCTCTACTATTTCTACTAGAAGTCTCTCGTTAACGGAACTCAAACCGCCTTAGTTTGTCCCGTAAGTCCCTCTGACCTTATTGACTACTCCTCGTTCGGTAATCGTCCATTTTTACGTTAAACATATCTATATTCATGATTAATATTATCTTTATTATTAATTGAAATTGAACTTCTCCGTGTTTCTATGTGAAATAATCAGATTTATTTGATAATCATTTGAAGTCATAACAACAATATAAAATACATTGGTCTTACAAGTAATGTAAACTTAGAATCTAAATCAAAACCTCACCGTAAAACTCTGTAATTTAAATTCGTATATAAAATTATAAGGAAACTAAAAAAAAAAAAAGAAGGGATTGAGGAAAAACCAGGTAACAGGTTAAGTTGAATATCAGTAAATATCGTCCCTAGTCGACTGAAATAGACATTGTACGGTCAACATTTATAAAATCCGAAACAGCCGGTAGACGAAAGACAACGTCAATGAGTTGAGATTGTGACTATTATGTATTAAATTACTCATGTCAACACAAGGTCGTTTAGAACTAAATGTTTTTGTATCTGTCGGTCGACCTAAACCGGGTACTCGGTATCAAACGGACGAAGACTAGAAATTACACTATCATATAAGTATCCAAAAACAAAAAAAAAAATTTCTTTACTCGTCCTTAAGGTTCTAACGTTGAAAACTAAATTAATGGTTTCGACAAATCAAACTTTGTCAAACTAGGTGGTTTCTTAATTTATTCAAACCAAATTTTTTTTTTTGGTTTTGTTGAAATATTGTCTGATATTAGCAGATATGTTGAGAAACCTCGGTCCCCGTTAAATTACACCTTCTTTAAATAGAAACTTCTCCAATTTACTAAAAGGTTTCCATGCGTCGATTCTACTCAGAATACTGAGTAAGAAAAGGGACAATTGTCTCAACAAACTATCGTTTTACATGGTCGAAAGAGTGTATTAAAGGGAACTGTGTCATAAATTATCACATAAAGATTCATTAGACTCTAATGACATACCATCCTCTACAGAGTTTTACGATACAAATAATCGTTTCCGTGTATTAAAAAGTATCATTATGGAAAATTACAGAGATTTACAATGAAACCTTTGACAAAACATTCTATAATTCTACCATTCTTAATTAATTTTAAGTATAAGAAGAAATTGACATCGATTATACTAAATTACGGTCATTAAAATTTATCTTTGGCCTTAACTCGATGTATTCAACGAACATATAAAAACTCTAATCAACAGTCAACGAAGTAAACGATAATAAAAGAGGGTAAGTCTTCCGACAGAAAAGTGGAACGAATATAAAAGGAAACAACACGTCTTCGAAAATTAAAATTAATCTAGGGTAAACAAATACAAACGAAAATAAAGGTCTTAAGACCCTCCACCTAGTATCTCCTAGAACGACACTAAATACAAGAGGAGATCCTCAAAATATCAAAGACCAGAATACAAATCTAGAAATTAGGTAAAACTCAAATAAAAACACACACCACAATCTTTCACTAGATCAAAGTAAGAACATTCTGTGTCTACATATCTCGTCTGAAAACCTGAGACTCCCTCTCCCTCTCCCACCCTACTAAACCCTCTTACCGTAACTTTGTACGTATGGTAGTACATTCTTTGCTTAGCGGTCAGATACAAGCTACGTCCTATGTCCTACGAACCCCGACCACGTACCCCTACTAGGTCTCTCTACTATACCCCACCCTCCACCCTCCCCCCAAGTACAAACCCTGGAGTACATGTGGACACCACCTAAGTACAGTTACATACCGTTTTGGTTATGTCATAATATTTCATTTTATTTCATTCTATTTATTTATTTATTTTTATTTTTAATTTTTTTTCTGAAGACGTCTTTATTTGTTAGATCTGAATTTTGAGGTTTTTTTATTTATTTATTTTTATTTATTATTTATTTTTGGTTTTCACGTATAGATAAAAGTCAGCAAAACAAATCCGACTAAAAAACTTCCTAAACCTCTTTAATATTTCAATCTAAAACAGAATATTTGTACTTAACCTTAACTATATTAACAGAACTTATTGATATTTTAAACTATTATGAATTCGAAACATTCTTTATAAAATTTGTACTTTATGTAGTCAACTTTAAGTATAAATTCCCCTTACTCCTAGATAATACACTTTTTCTCTATAATTTACATCATATACCGAAGGGTCACCATTTCTTGGGCGGACGGTTACGTCCTCTGTTTTCTCTGAACTCAAGGTAGGGGCCTAGCCCTTCTCAGGGATCGACTCTCGTATCGTTGGGTAAGGTCATAACAACGGACCTCTTAGGGTACGTCCGGCATCAGGTACCCCAAAGTTCCTCAGTCTTGGTGACTTCGTTAAATCGTGCGAGTATATGACACTATGTTTATAAAAAATTTCATGTACATATTAAAACATATATAACTAAATATAATGACGTATTTATCTTTGTACTGACCTCCTAATATATGACAATCATAGTCATCAAAATATAGAACATAAAACATTAATTTTATCACATATTATCCATTTTTTTTTAACTTTCACTTCCTCAAATATAATAAGGATTAGAAATAATGTAAGTGATATACAATATATATAAAATTCTAATTAAAAACAGATTTACCTTTTTTTAGAGAAATTCTATTACAAGAAAGAATAAGAACTAGAAAATTAAAATCGTATGGGAATTTATCATTTATAAAACGTTCATAAACATAATATCTATTGTAATGTCTCTGAACCATAATATACTGTTTAAAATGTATTTTAATCTGAGGTAATTTCATCCTCATAAATGACAACGTGTCACATTAAAAAAAGAACTATACACATCCAAAATATTATAGTCCATTGTTTTTTACAATTTACGTTGTACGTCATTTATTCGTACAAATATTTAGTGTAACATAATCTTTATTCCCTTCTACTCGTAAGATCAATCTGTAAACTGTTGATGTCATAAGATCACTTAAACTAATTCTGAATTCCGAGATTTAAGCTTCCCATTTTATATAAATTTGTAAATAAAAAAATTTTCATAAAAATTTTCACTTAAATTGATGAACTACTATTTTAGAAAGATTTATTTTAGGGTCTCAGTAAACTGATACTAACATAAAGTCATATATATGAAATTATACTTAAGTGTGTAAACCTTATGATACAATGACACATATTGATCTATTCGATTTTGGACAGAAAAATGTAGTATCTCAGGAGACAAAGTCGTGGGTATTTAAAGTACCATTTTAAAGAATTCAACTTGTAAAATTTTCACATGCAGAATTAAATCAATGAAAAATTGCAGTCCTAACCTACATAAATAATGATGAGCCTGTCCCTTGTTCATCTCATACCTAACGACTTTAAACAATCATTTAACGTACACCGATCGAATCCGATCCGTATAAACAACACTTTTACCAACGAAACACTTTATTGACTGATTCCATTCATCTTTCATCCCGATCCAAGATCAATTTTAACAATGTTTGTCGAACGGAAGTCGACACAGTCCTTTATACTATCTGATTTTGTTTACAAGACACATTCGTTGGTTTTACACAACAAAGACAACCTACATTTTATAAAATTCTAGAGAACTTTCATAATATCTCAACAAGTCTATCATTCCCGACACTAGTCTAATTTAGTTTCACTTTCTTGCATGGGTTCCTTTATTCAAACTTTACGACGTTAAGTGAAAAACTGTAATACTTTAAACGAACACAGTCAAAACTATAGAGATAACTTACACCCTTTTCCTTCAGCTTCCGGTAACAGACATTCATCCACCCTTCGTAATTATCTTTTAGTAAGGGGAATATTTCACCAATACAGTCATCTACTGTTAGTGGAATTCTTATTTAGTCTTCATAGGGGAGAGGTTTTACGGATATTATGACGTTTCTATCAAGAGAACCGAACTCCTCACAACAACCTCCACTACTCTAAACGGGAACTCTTTAACATGGTACCAACACGTCGTCTTTAAACACAGTGAAGTCATTAAGTCATTTAGAGATGAACTTTTTCTTGACACTTTTATAGAAGATCTTTAATAATTCATTTTTTTTTTTTCTTTTTTTTGTCTTGTGTTCAAATTACCTAATCTTTATCGATTTCTTACACAATCATCAGACATTCGACATACTCTTCTTTAATGGGTTGTACATTTTCTATCGATTTTTCTATTTTTTATACCTCTTTCCAACTTACTGTACCGTTTATTTTACTCATCCAGATTGTATGTAATTAACTATAATGTCTTTCTCTCCTTCCTCACCCAGTCTCCATCTTAAATTTCTCTAGTAGTGTCTTTAAAAAATCTTCACTTTTCTATTGAATATTGAAGTACTCAGATGTTTAAGGTAATCTTTTTAATTTTCTTCGGGTGTGGATTTAAGTAATATCACTGTGATCTTGTGAATTCTGACGCTTTTAGAATTTTAAAGAATCTCTTTTTTCCATCTTAACAGAATTTTTATCACTGTCACTTTCACTACTTAATGCGTTTAAATGTACCGTCGTTGTGTGTACTTTTATTACTTTTCACTAAAGGTCACTAACCTTTTTTTATTGACGGTCCTAAGACACCATACCCTATCGGAGTGGTCCCACAAAAAGAAAGAGTAAAGACTTTCTGTCTCTTAATAATGACAAAGGGCACAAGTACCTAGATGGTATAGCGTATGAGTGTCTACACCCCACCAACATCACGGAGGTGACGATGTTTTAGTTACACAGGGAAAGGTCATCAAGATTAAAATGGAAAAAAAGGGGTCATTAAAGGATGAACATGGACTCCAAAGTGGGTCTGTCCGACTATGTTCCATTTGTTATTGTAAAAACATTTTAAATGTACCTGGGAAACATGGAGAGTGAAACCGAATGTACCCCGGAAGGGTCCACCGTGTTCACCATTCCTTAAGTGACAGTTACATCCTCTACATTTTATACGTTCAAGTAAAGCACCCAACCCTTCTAGGGGACCTCTTCCTGGACCGTTGGGTGAGGTCATAAGAACGGACCCTTTAGGGTACCTGTCTCGGCGGACCGTCCGATGTCAGGTACCCCCAGAGTTTCTCAGTCTGTACTGACTCACTGAATCGTACGTGCGTGTGCGTAGGAGAAGCATGGAGGACGAAACTGAATGTACCCGGTGACATCTCCTTGACCTACTCGCCACACGAGTAGGTTCATTAATAATAAAAATGTGAGATTCTAGTAAGTCAGGTCCTTTCTTAAAATCCACAGACTTATATTTAACTCAAACCCTCGGTGAACCTCCCAAATGGTTGATCCTGTCGGATCTCAACAGTAATCCCTTTCTTATTTCGTTGTACAGGTCCTTACCAACCCTGTCCTAAGACTTAAAATTTTTGGATATTGGATTTTCAATATCCAAATACATTGAGAGTGAGAAAAGTAGAACTAGTTATGGATCCTTCGTCAATACTCCCAACTCACGGAATTCTTCTACAAACCTTGTCCTCATCCACTCCCCCTACCCGATAATGTTTAGAAAACTGCACTTGAACATTCCTATTAAAATTCCGAGTTGTTATGGTCTACAGGTTCCTACCATCTCTCGTATCTTCCAGGTAGGTCAAGAAACTGATAGTGGAAAAAACTCACCGAAAATATTATTTTCCATATGGTAACAGTCTAATGTTCAACTTTTTCACCTTTTATACTTTGTAATCAAAGTTCCCGGAGTTCTCATACCCTACTCTACTGGTCAGTCTGACCCTCTCGTTTTGACATTGAGTTTTTTTCTTCACAGTCGTTGGTACTCCGTGATGACTATCAAGACTCTTCCCAGTCTTACGTCTGACCTTCCACTAGTTTCCCGGTCACATCAGTCAGCCACTCCTCACCCGTTCTCGAACGAATGGTGACCTCTTTGTCTAGACGAAAACCTTCACCAATGTATAGGTTGCACGTCAAAGACACAGTCTTTGTGTCTCAAGAAACTGACCACAAGTCATGTACTAATACCTGATCAACGGGATACCCTATACTACTATCCAATGTCGTCATCACCATTAGGGACCACGTTCGAACCACTCAGTGGAGTAACCTCTTGTCGATAGTGATATGTCGGTTGTGTTACTGATTTTAATCTTTCTGACTGTATGGTTTATAACCATTCATACATGTCGTTAACCTTCACAGCATATAACAACTGTTCTTACATATTACCATATTGGTGAAACCTTTTGACTTTTAAAGATCACATAAAGTTGCATATATGATACGAACCTGAATCGTATCAGACACAAAGGTGAGAATCCAAATCTGGGAACTCTTTCTCATATGTCACGGAAATAATTAGTATTGATTTTTGACATTTGTTGGTTTCTCGTCTTATCAATTGTCACCACCATGTGAGTGTGTCACCTTATGTTTCGTTACATTACCTTTTGTAAAAGGTCTAAGAAAATTTTTTACACCTCCTTAGGGGTTTCGTTCTACAACTCACTTTCTCTACTACGTTTCTCATTAACGAGATACTTAGGTAAATGCACTATAAATTCCTGTCCGTATTGATTAAATACCACCATCTTCACCAGTGTTACGACTAATAGACTCTTGATCTCCTGTGACAACCTTTTTCCCGTGCTCTCTTAAAACCCCTTACTATCTTTAAAAGATATAGAACAAGACCCACCACCAATGTATCTCCATAAGTAACCATTTTTAAAGTGACCTGACATGTAAATTCAAAACACATAGAATATATGTTTAGCGGAGAGTTATTTTATGAAAATGGTCCTTTTTACATAAATCGATACAATTAACGATTATATGTTTTTCAATATAAAAATACATATTATTTCTTACTATTCCTCTTTTTTTAAATTTCGATGGTAAATATTGTGTATTTTGATAATTTCTGGTCCTTATTTTTTCTTTACACATTCTTGAAGATTCTTCTTTTAATAATTTATTGTGACTCTGTATAATTACTTATACCTTTATTAACCTTCATATAACATAAAATGTTTAACTTTCTAAATTCTAACGTTTTGACCAATCAAGAGGAATTAACTGAATACATAAATCACACTAGGGTCAGTTTTATGGTTCAAAAAAAAATTTCCTTTACATCTACTAAGAAGGTGGGAGATAGGGAGGGAAGGTGGAAGAAAGAAAAAAAAAAAAAGGTCAACTACACATATCGACTTCACTGTACGTTTAAAAGGTCATACAACGAACGAATTTTACCTAAACTTACTAGTTTCACCTTACAAAAGATATCACGAAATTTATTTTTATGTGTGTGTGTGTGTTTTCGGGAGTTTTAGTCATGATCCTTACCCTTGTAAATGATATTCATTCACGAAATTTCTAAGGAAGTTATATCACACACCTTCCTTTTCTCGTTTTTACAAAACAGTAGAAAAAGATAACAACTTACAGTACTAGTACTGATCACAACCTTTCCATTCCACTAAGATCAACCCCACCCAAAAACCCCAACGGAAAGAGTCATACGATGTAAAACAATATTCGATAAAGACTCGAGACTCTAAACGTCACAACAAAAAATAAGAGAGAGAGTGAGAGAGAAATTTCAGATCCATCTTAGTGACCGAAATGAAACCACTGCGGTCCTTCTTGGGAATACTCCTGAGCCAAATACCTTCCTGGGAATACTCCTGAACCAAATATATTTTAAATATCAGTATCACGGTCTTGACGTGAGAGTTTTTCCTGTTCTTGAACCCTGACCTCCCGAGTATAAACCCAATCTCCAACCCGAAAACGGTTTCCTGTTATTATTATTATTTCTATATCGTTGTAGACTATCGGTTGAATATAAACTTTGTGAACAAATTGAGGTAAAAAAAAAAAAAATTGGTTCATACGAGATCCCTACTTTGTTTAGGGACAAAGATAGGAGACTACGACTATCCTCTCTGACCAACCAAGTCTTAAAACACGTCACATTATTTACAAAAATATTCCTCCTTTGGATGACCTCGTACAACATTCAGAGATCACTAATGTTTTGACTTGTACAACATTCAAGATTTAATTCCTCTAGTGTTTCAGTACCGTAAGAAAGTAGGTACCATGGTATTAAGATGGTATAATCGAGTACCAATCCCTTATAATATCCCGAAGGGTCCATCGTGATCACCATTTCTTGGGTGGACGATTACGACCTCTGTGTTCTCCGTACTTAAGATAGGGACCCAGACCTTCTAGGCGACCTCCACCACCACGAACAACAAGTCAACGAGTCAGTACAGACTGAGAAACGCTAGGTTACCTGACGTCGTGTGGTCCGAAGGGACAGGAAGTGGTAGAGGGTCTCAGACGAGTTTGAGTACAAGTAACTCAACTACTACGGTAGGTTGGTAGAGTAGGAGACGGAAGGGAAAGACGAGAATGGAAGTCAGAAAGGGTCGTAGGCCCAGAAGAGGTGACTCAACCGAAAAGCATAGTTCACCGGTTTCATAACCTCTAAGTCGAAATCGTAGTCAGAAAGGTCACTTATAAGTCTTAACTAAAGGAAATCACAACTGACCAAACTAGAGGAACGGTAGGTTCCCCAAGAGTTATCAGATGAGGGAAACTTCTCCTTTACCGTTGAGGGAGGTCATAAGAACGGACCTCTTAGGACACCTGTCTCCTCGGACCACCAGATGTCAGGTATCCCAACGTTTCTCAACCTACACTGACTTGCTGAATTGTGTGTGTATGCCTCTTAATATTCAGATATACAAATTTTGAGTATAAAAATAATATTACATACTACTAGAAATGGTATACTGATTTAAGTCAATATATATATTAATATATGTAAATTAATACATATGTATATGTGTATTCCCGAAGGGAATACGGAGTCGACCATTTCTTAGTCGGACGCTACGACCTCTGGACTCAAACTAGGGACACATCCCTTCTAGGGCATTTCTTCCCTTTCCGATGGGTTAGGTCATAAGACCGGACCTCTTAAGGTACCGGACACATCAGGGACCCCAGTGTCTCTCAGCCTGTGCTGACTCGCTGAAAGTGTGTACGTGCATATGAATTTTTAAAAAAATGTAGAATCCAGTGAAACTCTTCGTCCTTTGTATATATAGAACTCGAGATAAGTCAATAATGTCAAACATAGGTTAAAAAGGAAACATCTTTTTTTCTAGGTACCCTTACGAACCCATTACCATTAAAGTCAATATAAGAACTGAAAGAAAGGAGGAGGACGACAACGACGATTCAACGAAGTCAACACAGGCTGACACGCTGGGGCATCTGCCGTCGGGTGGTCCGAGGGGGTAAGGACCCTAAGAGGTCCGTTCTTATGACCTCACTCAACGGTAAAGGAAGAGGTTACGTACTTTCACATTTCACTTTCACTTCAGCGAGTCAGCACAGGTTCAGGATCGCTGGGGTACCTGACGTCGGATGGTCCGAGGAGGTAGGTACCCTAAAAGGTCTCTTCTCATGATCGAACATTGTTTTTCAAGTCCATTCGACAAGTCAGGATCTTTATGTAAACTCCGGTACGTAAAGGGTGGTACTTTTAATTCTCTACATAAAAGAACCACCCTCCCCTGACTTGTCTTCCCACTGACTTAATTGATATAACTTTGTAAATTTTTATTATGGAAGATCAAAAATCATTAGAATTGATCTAGACCTTAATCTTCTTATAACAATGGAGTCTCGTCAGACTTAACATCTAAACCTTACCCAACAACTGTCCATACCCCTCGTTCTCTGGAGCAAAATGAGTTACAACAGAACTCCGGTTCAGAGTAAAACAATGATTTAAGTACACTGAATACATATCTAAAATTAAAAACATCTAACCCACATAAAACATCTTTAGTTGAGAAGACTTCAGAAGGTATTGATTACAGATACACTGGACAACGGACCAGAAATACTATGTTCACTAGACTACACAACCGTAATTTTTCCTAATAAAGAGAAAATAAAATAATATTGATCTCAAAATTCAATCATAAAATAATATTTATCTTCAAATTTTTCTATGCCACCATCTCCTAGTAGCTGGATCCTCTAAATACTTACTCGTATCAAGAGGAACTGAAAGCTGATCGAATACGAAGACCTTATATGATATCTTAGGAGAAAAAAAAAATCACCAATAATATGGACGGGTGGTCACGATCAGTCAACGATCTACGGAGAAGACAGAAAATATAATCCAACCACGTTTTCATTAACACCAAAACGTAACAACTTGAAACGATGAACTATTACCCTTATGTAAGAATTCACATCAATGTACAGCAATTTTACGTGTAAAGAAATAAAGAAAGACCGATTACTGAATAATGAACGACAAATATATATAAAATCTATACCTTTACTACAGTCTTTTTTTTTTTTGTTTAAACTCGTTAAAAGAACAAACTCAAGTTTTACCCATCATTTCGTCGTTTCTGTTGAGTGTTATAGTCGTTACGTATATCGGGTCCTTGACATTTCTTTACATGTCAAGTCACCACCAAGTTCTTCAAAACGTTTTGAAACTCTGTTCTCGGAACTTCTACTCTTCGAGTCAACGACTGGTAGTCTTCAACTGTCACTGGTTAACTCTCGGTAGTAGATTCGACTAGGAGAATTTTTATGTACTCTTCAACGGGTACTTGAGTCACAACTGTTAAGACACCAATACACCGTAAACTTCGTTTAACCTTTCCACTTCTTCAAACTATTCGCCCGCGAAGTACTTCACTTCAGCGAGTCAGCACAGGCTGAGAAACGCTGGGGTACCTGACATCGGATGGCAGGGACCCTAAGTGGTCCGTCCTTATGACGTCACCCAACGGTAAAGAAAGAGGTCCTCTAGAAGGGTTGGGTCCCTAGCTTGGACACAGAGGGCATAACGTTCGCCTACGAAATGGTACACTCGGTGGTCCTGCGGAGTACCTGACTGGTGTTTAGTTTTTTAACGGTAAAACTTCACAACAGAAGAGAATAAGATACGTTGTTGCTACTCGGTAAAGAGGTAACCTGATACTGTACACTACTTTTCGTCCAAAATGTACCGTCGGACGGTACTGGTCGAGACACCAATCTGACTCTTCTTCGAGGTTTAGGTTTCGGTTTGAACATGGTTCTCAGTACCAGTGAAAACCACTAGACGACGGGAGACTAGGTGACATCGAAAGACTTAGGTCCCTTTGCTAATGTAGACTCTTTATACGAGTCGTTTAACTACGTCACGTGACTTTTGAGATTGTCGACATCGGGCGTAACCAGTTGTCTTTTCTGGGTTAAGAGGTCTCGTCACGGACTTGTGTGTAGTGTATTGAAGCCTTCAACTTGTTTAACCCGGTACTTCAAAACGGAGAAGACGGTATAAGCGGAGTGGAGAGCGGTTGGTTGATGGTGAAGAAGTTCGTAGAGTTGTAGAAAAACGTCCCTTTTGTGAAGATGTTGGTCGTCCTCGACCTTTTACGAAAGGTTCTCAAGTAACTTAGGGTTTCGCGTCTAAAAATACGATATCCTTATTTGTTTGTAAAGAGTAACCGTTTTTACACAATTAACATTACCGAGGATCAAACTAAATTGTATCCCCACAAACTTGGATCAATATTACTAAATTTTAAATCCCAGACTTTGGTGTCAATGAAAACGTGGTTGATCAACTCGATAAAGTTTAGGACTTTCTACTACGACACTTTCACGACGTGAGTTATAAGGTTGTTTAAACCTTTTGAGTCATCACCGGTGTCCTGACCTTTTCCAGTCAAAAGTAAGGTTAGGGTTTCTTTCCGTTACGGTTTCTTACGAGTTTGATGACGTGTTAACGTCAGTAGAGTGTGCGATCATTTCATTACGAGTTTTAAGAAGTTCGGTTCGAAGTTGTCATGTACTTGGTACTTGAAGGTCTACAGTTTCGACCAAAATCTTTTCCGTCTTCTTGGTCTCTAGTTTAACGGTTGTAGGCGACCTAGTACCTTTTCCGTTCTGTCAAGGTCTTTTTGTAGATAAAGACGAAATAACTGATACGTTTCGGAAACTGACACATCTAGTGTTATTTGAGACCTTTTAAGAAGTTCTTTACCCTTATGGTCTGGTGGACTGGACGGAGAATTCTTTGGATATTGCGTCCAGTCCTTCGTTGTCAATCTTGACCTGTACTTTGTTGTCTGATCAAGGTTTATCCTTTTCCTCATACAGTTCCGACATACAACAGTGGGACGAATAAATTGAAGATACGTCTCATGTAGTACTCTTTGCCACCCGACCTTCTTCGTGGTCGACCTTAGTCCTAACGGCCCTTTTTATAGTTTTGGAGTCCATACGTCTACTGTGGTGGGAATACCGTCTTTCACTTCTCCTTGATTTTTCGGAGACCTACTTGCACTTTCTCCTCTCACTTTTTCAACCGAATTTCGAGTTGTAAGTCGACCAGGGTAATGAAGTACCCTTTATCTACCCCTTTGTCACCTTTGTCACAGTCTGAAATAAAAAAAACCCGAGGTTTTAGTGACGTCTACCACTGACGTCGGTACTTTAATTTTCTGCGAATGAGGAACCTTCTTTTCAATACTCGTTGGATCTATCGTATAACTTTTCGTCTCTGTAATGAAACGGTTGTTTCCAGACAGATCAGTTCCGATGCCAAAAAGGACACTAGTACATACCTACACTCTCAACCTGACACTTCTTTCGACTCGTGGTTTCTCAACTACGAAAACTTGACACCACAACCTCTTCTGAGAACTCTCAGGGAACCTGACGTTCCTCTAGGTTGGTCAGGTAGGATTTCCTTTCATCAGGACCCACAAGTAACCTTCCTGACTACGATTTCGACTTTGAGGTCATGAAACCGGTGGAGTATACTTCTCAACTGAGTAACCTTTTCTGGGACTACGACCCTCCCTAACTCCCGTCCTCCTCTTCCCCTGCTGTCCTACTCTACCGACCTACCGTAGTGGCTGAGCTACCTATACTCAAACTTACTTGAGACCCTCAACCACTACCTGTCCCTCCGGACCGCGCGACGCTAAGTACCCCAACTTTTCTCAGCCTGTGCTGACTCACTGACTTGACTTGACATGACTTATTTCTGGTGACCGTGATTAGAAAGGACAAACATTATATAAACGATGAAAAGGGTCTTGGGTAACGAACAAAATCAAACAAACAAAACCTAATGGTCACATCTTTATTATAAGTAATTGAAAATGAAGATCTATGTGTATATATTATTTCCCTTGTCTGAAAAGCTTACTTTTAACGAGGGTGAATATTTTCAGTCATTACTAATTTATATGGAAAAAAATAGCCTCTTTCGTTACCGTGGGGTGAGGTCATGAGAACGGACCCTTTAGGGTACCTGCCTCCTCGAACTATCCGACGTCGGGTACCCCAGCGACTCAGACTGTACTGACTCGCTGAAGTAAAAGTGAAAAGTGAAAGTACGTAACCTCTTCCTTTACCGTTGGGTGAGGTCACAAGAACGGACCTCTTAGGGTCCCTGCCCCCTCGGACCACCCGACGACAGAGACCCCAACGCGTCTCAGCCCTGTCCTGACTTCGCTGAATCGTCGTCGACGTCGTATGGAAAACATATATTTTGTCCTTAACTACAACACAAATGGAAAACATATGATGCACAATTGAGGAGAGAAAGCTTCACCAACGGAACATGTTTAAATTAAACATGTCAACTAAAAAGGACACAGTACGATTTAACACGTTCCTTGTCGTCCTTCAGAGAGTTCAACCGAGAAACTGAATGAAGGGAAGATACAAGAACTCTTGAACAAAAAACTAATCTCACCCTAGAAGGTCTATTTACGACTATAAGAATTCAGGGCTTAGTACATTGATTTATGGAAGGTTCATCAAGGTCGTGACAAATAACAATTTATTAAATTCTCTTTTTCGGAGATCCCTGACTCCAAGGAACACTCTTAACTATCAACCCGTCTCATGACGACGATTACAATCTAGTGAGAATTTTCACATTTGACAAATAAAAATTTATACTCAAATGAAACTGGAAATGTAAAATCACATAGTACAAAAGACGAGGGACGGGGGTCATACACTAAATTAACTAAGGGTTTCTTTTTGAGATAGGATATAAGTATATTCAATAAAATTCATTATGAATAAACCTTAGATTACGTGACATAGATTCCAGTATAATGTTTCAATCTCTACCTTTTATAAGACGACGAAGAGGTATTAATTCCTCTTCGACATAATCAAACCGTAACTATATTATCTCGTTTTAGAAATCCTATTTTTATCACATCGTACTTACTCTAAAAAAAGTTCTTCGGTTTTTCAACTTTTTTGAGTATGATTCTAAAAACATTACTTGTATTTTACTCAATTCTATAAACCGACAATAAGTACTATTAAACCTTATCATTCATTGTGTACAGAACTCATCCGTTTTACGTACTAATCAAATATGCATCCCTAATCCCAAAAAGTCGTAAAAGAACGAATTCTCGTTCCATTTGTGATAACTCGTCTCATCGTAATGACAATCGGTACAAAGTCATACAAAATCTATAAGACACCTACATGAATAAAACTTCTCCAAATAGAAAATAATAAGACTATACATCCATAAATAACGTCATCTAAAAAGAGATCCGTTTGATAACCCCTTACTTCACTTGTGTATTTATAAAAGAGGGAAATAAAAAGTCATCGACAACATCTTATACCTAGACATCTTGACTTTCCTTGGGATCTTAAATGGAATTAAAAAAAAAATTTATCTTTTCCTTTAATTACTAGTCTCCCTACTTTCACGTCACAAAAAGTCAAAAATTAAAAGAACTACTAAGTTTCTTTAAGAATATTTTTGATTAGTAATACATATAACATTTATACATGAAGTTATGTTACTGAAAAGTCTTTTGAATAGATCCAGGATATAAGGAATATGATTCGGAGATTAAACAACTTTATATTGAATTATGTATATAAAGGATAATACATTACGATAGAAAAACACTAATGTTAAGCAAAAGACTCCTTTTTGACGACGGACACAAAACTAGATAATCGTAACGATGATGATACAAGAACTGTTGATCTTGATACGATACGAGATCTTTTGATTGGAGGTGAACTCATTTAAATCACAATTCATAAGGAAAAGGTTTACGTAACAGATCTGGAATTAAATAGTTTTAGGAATCAAATATCACACGACAAAAGATGGCATGTCACGATTTAATTACGACATAAAAAAGTGGTAGTAAAAGATGGGTAGTAAATTCTCAAGAACTCCGGTCGTATCGCCTTTTATTTCTTACAAACTTCTCCTGTGGATGACTTCAAACCTCTCTAAGAGCTTTGGGAATGCTATCTTTTTCCGTCCTGTTTCGAGGACAACCTGATTTCTTACAACCGTTATGAACGACCAAATCACGACAATAAGTCCATTCTTAGAAATACGTCTAGAATAGATCACCCGGACCGTCGTCACTTTTCACCCAAACTCAACACAAAGAAAAATCAACAATATATATCTGTATGTGTGTGTCTGTGTGTGTGACGTTTGTTCCAAAATTATACGGAAAGATGATTGCATAAAACCGCTAACGTCATAAGGGGTGAGGTGAAACAAGAAGTAAGGGTCATACCTGAAAAGGACTATTTTGTGACGGTTACGGAATAAGTCTTAATTAAAGAGGAGGAAGAGACAACAACCCTT
Source organism: Capra ibex (assembly GCA_006410555.1). Classification (NCBI taxonomy): domain Eukaryota; kingdom Metazoa; phylum Chordata; class Mammalia; order Artiodactyla; family Bovidae; genus Capra; species Capra ibex. Next base: position 16,326,406 of record SJYO01020080.1, on the reverse strand, counting down.
AACAACAGTCTCACTTTTCTTTTATAAAAACATATATTTAGGAACGTTTAAATCCTCTCCTATATTGGTTCTACCCCGAAGGGACCACCGAGTCTACCACCATTTTTGTTTGTTTTTTTAGACGGACGTCACGCTCTCTGGATCCAAACTAGGGACCCAACCCTTCTAGGGGACCTCTTCCCTTACCGATGGGTGAACTCACAAGAACGGACCTTTTAAGGAGCTTATCTCCTCGGACCACACGATGTCAGGTACCACAGTGTTTCTCAGTCTGTACTGACTCACTGATTGTGAAGTGAAGTATTGTTTCTATACTTTGGTTCTGACCACCAAAAAAACACACACACAAACTCAGTCTAGTCTAAATAAATATATATTATCTTTTACAGTAAGTTATTAATATCAGTAAATTCATGAAAAAAAATATTTTCTGTAAAATAAAGTCCTCCTTTATCTAACTGTTAAGAGTTATGTATACACTTTTACTTTCTTATTTTTATTTAATTCTTATTGTAAAAGAAAGATTGAACCTTAATAAATAACTCGAAGAATAAGATTTTAATTTTTATAAACATACGTATCTTTTGGTAGAATCAAACCTGATAAAAAAAATTGAGAATGCACTATACTGATAACAGTATTAAGAAATCATAAGAGTCTGTAACCATTACAATAAAAAGTTTAACACTCTGGAATTTGTCAGAGGAATTCATTTTGTTAGATACTTATTATTATACGAGAGTTAAAATTAATGAGAAATCCTTTTAATTATAAACACGAATTAAAGGATTGTATCGACTTGACATCGAGTAAATCACAAAGACTACTCAGAAAAATTTAGTCATCTACAAAAGATTAAATGTAAGAAAATGTAAGTTTTATGGAGAAGTAAAACAGGTAAAGGTTGGACTTATGTCATAATTGAATGTATACTATAATTTCTTTGATTTTCCAATAATTTAAAAAGATAAGATTGCCAATAATTAACACAAGAGATCCACCAATAAATAAAAAAAAGGTGAAGTCACAATGTCAAAGATCGAGAAAAGACAGAAAAACGAAGACCGTTTATCATAATATGTTAAACTAAAAGAAACCAAAAGATCAAAACACGAAGTGAAAAATAAGTTGATACCATGTGTGGTTAATTATTGTGTTATACAATAAACAAAAGGTCCGATAATTTTATAATTCCTTATGAACCTTAATTGTACTTGAACATTATTATGAAAACGAAAACCAGAACTCACACGCAATTAATAGGTGAATGTACGATCGTTATAGAGTTTAAAATAAACGATAGAATTATGAACGTGGTGATCATTTAAGAAAACGTAAAGTAACAAATTTACAGTATTAAATCAACAGTGAAATTTTACACTTTGTGTTAAAATTCCGACACTAGACTCACGAATACTCATACAAAACGACGGTCATAAACCTACAATAGAAATGCGATAATACGGGTCATTTGCTCCGAGTAATCGAAGAGAATCTTTTGACATTCTTCATTCTTTCACGAGTGTCTCTTAGTCATAAACAATCAATCTTATCCACGAAATTTGTAGATCTTCTTTATTGTCTATTGGAACTTTTACAACCGAAGATTACTTCATTATCCTATGACAGAAAACCCTTACATCTTTTTGTCATTCGAAATCAAATCCTTTAACACCTACCCTTTTTTTTTTAAACAGATCACTACTGAAACAAAACAAAAACTTACATTGAAATTTTAGAGAATTTGGTAAAACTTCATTTCATTTCACTTCAGCGAGTCAGCACAGACTGAGAAACGTTAGGGTACCTGACATCGGATGGTCCGAGGAGGGAGGTACCCTAAGAGGTCCGTTCTCATGACCTCACCCAACGGTAAAGGAAGAGGTCTCCTAGAAGGGTTGGACCCCTAGCTTGGGCCCAGAGGGTGTAAAGTCCGTCTACGAAATTGGAGACTCGATGGTCCCTTCGGGTTTCCCTTTGGTAAAATTCATCGAAAATTAAAAGCGAAGACCATTAACTTTATAAAATAAAAAAGTAAGGAACTGTAAATGAATTAATCTGTCTGTAGATTTTATACAAATAGTATTATTTACCTTGAAAAGTGAATACTTTCCTTGAAACCCATCCTTTAGACATAATCACAACCCTTAATTTTTTTTAAAAAAAAATTCGTTCAACCTTGAACAAGTTTAACACTGTATTTACGTGACATTTCAAAGTCAATGTTTTTAAAAGAGTCCCTACCTTAAATGAATCAACCGTTCTGATCACACTTTGTTAACCCTTAAGAGAAGAAATTTTCATAAAGATGACTAATATCAAATGTCCTTAATATTTGGAGATTAAAGTCTCATCCATTACCCCCCATGCGATGTCTTCCATGTCGAAACAATATGAACAAGGAAATCCATGACTCTGGATTCATAAAACCTTCTCCGTGTCTTATAGTCCTTCTCTAACAATCGTTTTTCTTTAACACGTCTCTCACCGAATGTATTAGAAAACCTACGATTGTTATAATCGGACTGACAGAAATCTAACCCATAGTTGGTGAATTGATCAGTCCTAATAAAAGTAGGACAAGTTTTCGTTGAAAATACATCTACCATGACTAATCCTGACGAAAAAGAAGAGATAAGGAAAGAGATCAAACCCCACAATTCAAGTTCATTAAGTACTCAAGAGTACTGGGAATCGTGGTAAAGTAGACCTTAGGAGACTCTGCGAGTCTTCATTCCACGAAGACGAAGAACTAAACGGACCATGTCAGGGTCAAATAACATCTACGCAGTCGTGAATAATTAAGTAACATCTCGGGAAAAAGCAGGAGTCTTCTCAACACCCAACGTACTATTCCAAATACTAGGGCTCAGTCAATTCAAGTCAATATAGGTTTCAGATCTAAAAGGATATAAGGCGTCTTCTTCTCTCATCAACAGACTACGGAGAGGCAGACCCTTCCGGTATCCCTAAATGGACGAGACATATGTCTGAAAGTAGAAAATTAGTCCGGTGAGACAAAAAGAGTGTGAAACTTTGAGTTGACAATGATAAAGTAAAAATTTATAATTATTAGGTGGTTCCTCTTAAATACAACCAAAGGGCATCAGAGAAAGTAGTATCTTTCAAATATAGAGGAAGAGAGAACAGTAGGGAAAAAAACAAAAGGTATTTAATACACAAATTTGAGAGTGGGAGGTGCTCAAATCGGTTTAAGAAGTGTCTAAAGTATTAAGTATATAACCGAAACTCGCGTTATTTTCCTATGAACAAAAGTTACACATACTGAGTGTTTACATTAACTCTGTCATCACTGCTAAGGGTGGGGAAAACTTCTTTATACATCACAAAAACTTCTTTATACACAAAACTTCTTTATACATGAAAACTTCTTTCATCACTGAAAGGGTGGGGAAAACTTCTTTATACAACTGGTTATGCTGATACGCGATAGTTCTCATATCTAACCCTGAATTTCACTCAAGAACAATAAACAACACTATTATGTACCAGTATTTAAGACGAAACCCATTATTATCGTATAAGTCAAGAAAAGTCGGTAGGTGAACCAGTATATAACGACCTCAGATTTTGGTTTTTACTTTGGTAGCAAAACTTCCGTAGTATTCGGGATTTCGTAACTCCTTAAAACTCCGATGTGAAACTCTCTTGTCCTATAAGTCTCTCATTCGAAGTGTAAAACCCGACAAAATAGAAACTCTTTTGTAGATGAAGACGAAATAACTGATGTGGTTTCGGAAACTGACACACCTAGTGTTGTTTGACACCTTTTAAGAATCTCTACCCTTATAGTCTGGTGGACTGGACGGAGGAATCTTTAGACATACGTTCAGTTCTTCGTTGTCAATCTTGACCTGCACCTTGTTATCTGACCAAGGTTTAGCCTTTTCTTCATGTAGTTCCGATATATATATAACAGTGGGGCGAATGAATTGAATATACGTCTCATGTAGTACTCTTAACAACCTGACCTACTCCGTGTTCGACCTTAGTTCTAACGATCTCTTTATAGTTATTGGTAACTATACGTCTACTGTGGTATGAATACCGTCTTTCGTTTTATCTTGACTTCTCGGAGAACTACTTTCACTTTCTCCTCTCACTTTTTAAACCGAATTTCGAGTTGTAAGTCTTTTGATTCGAGTACCGTAGACCAGGGTAGTGAAGTACCGTTTATCTACCCCTTTGTCACCTTTGTCACTCTTTGAAATAAAAACCCCCCGAGGTTTTAGTGACGTCTACCACTGACGTCGGTACTTTAATTTTCTGTGAATGAGGAACCTTCTTTTCTAACCCTCGAGCATATGTGGGCACCGTCTAGGTACAGTTACATACCGTTTTGGTTATGTCATAACATTTCATTTTATTTCACTTTTATTTTAATTTTTTTGATTATTATTTTATTTTAAATTTTCTTTCCTTTCGATACTGGTTGAATCTGTCGTATAATTTTTCGTCTTTACAATGAAACGGTTGTTTCCGGGAAGATCAGTTTCGATACTCAAAAGGGCATCAGTACACACCTACACTCTCAACCTGATATTTCTTTAGACTCGCGGTTTCTTAACTATGAAAACCTCACACCACAATCTTTTCTGAGAACTCCCAGGGAACCTGACGTTCCTCTAGGTTGGTCAGGTAGGATTTCCTTTAGTCAGGACTTATGTAACCTTCCTGACGACGATTTCGACTTTGAGGTCACGAAACTGGTGGAGTACCCTTCTTTACTGAGTAACCTTTTCCTGAGACTACGACCCTTTCTACCTTCCACCTTCCTCTTCCCCTGTTGTCTCCTATTCTACCAACCTACCGTTGTGACTGAACTACTTGTACTCAAACTCATTTGAGGCCCTCAACCACTACCTGTCTCTTCGGACCGTACGACGTCAGGTACCCCAGACTTTCTCATACTGTACTGACTCGCTGACTTGACTTGACTAGAAACTCCGTTAAAGTTTTCACCGACGACTAACCGACCTTCGATTCGTTTCAAAGTATGTTCGAACTTTCGGACCCTTTGTGGACTCTAAAAGTCAACTTAAGATTTCCATAATTGACTCTTAACTCTTCTCCGGTCCGAAATATTGAACACTTAGGGTCAAATTCTAGTAGAGTATTAACTAACCTAGTTCCATTATGTCCTAATGTTTACAAAATCAGGACGACGGACGGTCTTCCTTTACATTTAAAACCACCTTCTATAGAATGTGAAACTTGAAAGAGGTCAAAAAATGTATGTTACAGATCGTGAGTTAGTAAGTATTAACCAGTATAGTCCTTTATTCTGTACAAGGGTTTAATTCTCTTTTATTACCTATTAATCTTTATATTGATACATCCCTGTTGAATTTTAACTTACCAAACAATATATTGATGATTATATGAATTCCTTAATCTTCGTATCAACTCTTAAAAACTATCTTTTGATTTTTGATATTTTTTTTTAAAATCTCGACTTTTATAGTATTTAACAATCCTATAGTCACCTACTTAAAACGTCGTATAATTTGGGTTGACTTCCTATGTGTCGTACTGGTCTCTTAATCAGTTGATCTGTCAAACAAACTCCTTGCAAAAGTGTGATTTCGGTGCTTTATGTCTACTCTCGTATCTTCTCTATAAAACCTGTACCTTATTTGACATGATTGTGTTAAATAAACACCAAGGTCTCCCTTTGACTTTTCCTTTATCCAATTTTTGTCATCTTCTCTACTGTCTCTTATGAGACTTGAACCACTCTCTACTACTTCTTATGAGACTTGGACCACTTTCTTTAGTTCGGTGTCTAAACCCTCCGTTGTCCTTGGTTTATCATACTTGTACTTTTTTATGACGTGTTTTCGTGTAGTATCATTTGATCTTTTTTGAGTTCTGGCTCTTTTGAGATTTTCATCGGTTAACCTTTTTCTATATAACGAAGTCATTTCCTCGTTTTTATTGTGACTGTCAACCGAAGAGTTGTCTTTCCGATAGAACCCTTTTCCCACAAGTTTTTCTTCTTTTTTTATAAAAAGTCACCCTCGAGTCTCGTATCTTCACCTAACTCGAAGAGATCTAAAACAGTAAGAAAAAGGATATATTTGGAGAACATTCTTGTCAGGTATGAAATTGGAGATGAAATAGGGTAAAGAAATCCTGAGTAACGACGATAGGATGGTAAAATAACCTTTCCACTGAAGGGTTGACGATTTATATTTCTAATAAAAGGACGGGAATGGAAGAAACCTACACCGTTGGAGGTTGGAAATGATTAGAAGAGGAAGTACTTAAACGGTCACTAATTAACTATATGAAGTCTTACAGACCATGAAATATAGAAACAACTCTTTAAGGCCTGTATTTGTAAAAACTTCGAGACGACAATGAGACTACGTGTCGATACAAACTGTCGAAAGAGATGAGGATAAAGAGGACACGGGAGTCTGAGCGGCGAAGATAATGATAAGTATGAAACAAAATATGGAGAAGAAGGAAACCGAAAATTTACGAAGAATTCAAAGACTAAAAACCAGATAATAACATAATGTAAGAAAGATCAAATATTGTAGATGAGAGTAACAAAATTGAACGTTAGTGTTCCATCATAATTTCCACCTCTACTGAACCATACAAAATAAGAGACAACGGACAGAAGGAACACAGACCGTACATCACCCACGAGGTATTTATAAACAATTTTCTTACTCATTTACTTATACAAGTATAACAAATGATTTCTTTATGAAGTCCAGTGTCAATAGTCAAAATACCAAAATGGAAAGTATATATCCAGAAACTAAACGTAGATATATATAGACATAGACTGAGATAAATATCACCTGGTCAAAAGGGTTGTAGGTTATGATTTGTTAAAAAACAAAAGAATAACCAAATACTACGATACAAATAAAGGATCGTTCAACCGATCGGGTAGAAAATGATTCTAAAATTACGTAGTAGCGGAGGACATGTTACTAAAAGCTTGAAGTATTTGATACTGAGTGTCTTTCCTTATGTAAAATGTAACATTTTGTGAAATGTGTATGGATACATACTCTTGAAGTGGTTACTTTTAAAATTTTTATTATGAGACCATATAAATGAGAAATACTGTACAAGACTATAAAAGGTAATGTAAAATAAAGTAAAAAATCTCAATTACAAATAACTCTAATTACCTAACGTTCGATATCAAATTTTCCCATCGAGGTCCTTTGAAAAGGTACTCGTAGAAAGGTATACGATAGTAATATGAGATACACTAGTCATAATGACATAAAAACCCACTGTAACTACAACAAAATTAACTTATAACAAAGGAAGGATTCGATACAGAGGAACTGGTAATCACTATTATCTATTAAAGAAACTCAGAGATATTGGATCGTAGACCGGATATCTAAATAAGTATGACATAAAAACATCTTAACTATGGAGATTTTTTGAGTATAACATATATTGTACAACTTTTTCAAGAACTCAAACGTAAACATATGTAAATTAAAACTCCTTTGACGAATCCGTGTATCTTTTGAAAATTATTATGTATAATATAAAAAACTCAACAGGTTCACATTAAAAGACGAAACGTCATGTTATTTATAACAATTACTAGTTCTTATACAGTTTTATTTTCTTCATATTGAAAAAGACTCCCTCTTTTATCCGGAAGAACACGACCACCCTTTATAAGACATATATTTTACTTAGAGAGTCTAATCAGTATAAAAACATCAAGACAATTATCTTAAAAGGGAAACCAATAGAATTTAACAACAAGAAAAAGTCAGTAATAAGTTAGAAAACCTTAAGTCTTCTAATCAAGACTTAATGTTCGGAGGTAGTTTACAAGTTCTAAATGGGGCTTTGGTTTTCCATTTTAATACTTTCTAAAAATTCAGCTCACATGAGAAACCACAAACGAAAACCACGGTACGGTACACGGATCAGTAAGGGTTGGGAAACGTTGAGGTACCTGGTGTCGGACGGTCCGAGGAGACAGGTATCTTAAAAGGTCCTCAGCCAACGGTAAAGGATAAGATTTCCTAGAAGGGTTGGGTCCCTACGTTGGGTGCAGAGGACACAGAGAGCGTAATTTCCACCTAAGAATGGGTGACTCGGTACCCCCTTTCAAACGAAAACCCTATAAACACTTTAGTTTAGGCTTCGTCACAGTTTAAACTTACAGTTGGACAATTAGAGTTGATGTTGTCATTGTCCAACTGTAAGTTTAAACTGTGACGAAGTCTAAATTAAGAACCAGTCATATAACATTTATACTTAAAAAGATGTGTACACACAGTCATTATCCGGTTAAAAATTTAAAGCAAAATCATTAACGAAAAAAGAAGAAAAATCTTACAGTCTCATTATCCGATGGTAAATATTAAGTCCCAGAAAGGAGGAGTCTTTGACCTACCTTTAGTTTGTAAAAAGTAAATAAAGACATCTGCTTGAGGAATTTTCCAATCGAAACGGGACAAAAACGTCACACTTAGATGTTAAAGATTATAACAATTCGTCACATTGCACTGTCTCTCGTGTCTCCAGTCTCGGTGTAAAGGGTCCAAGACCTGGATCTCGATCAATGAACTAGATCAATGACGAGTCTACTATTTCGCAGACAGACGTTACACCCTCTGGGTCCAAACTAGGGGTCCAGCCCTTCCAGAGGACCTCTTTCCTTTACCGTTGGGTGAGGTCATAAGAGCGGACCTTTTAGGGTACTTGTCTCCTTGGAGAATCCGACGTTAGGTACCCCAGCGTTTCTCAGTCTGTGCTGACTCGCTGAAATGAAAGAAAGTGAAAGAATAGACTTTTAGCTTTTATTACTGTCGTTAACAAAATATCTCAAAGACACTCTTAATTTACTCTACTGTTTTGTATTTCCCGAATCTTCATGGACCATGTATCACCATCGAATGTCAATTTCAACAGGACTTCTTCTAAATCCAAACCCTGACCCCTGGTTCGAACTAGTGAGTCTCGAAAACGCACCGTCTTCAAAATAATGTCACTTTTTCCTGTCTCTTACGAAGACTGTATCTGTAGTCTTCCCCCTGTCTCTCACGGAGTGAACGCTCAGAATAGGTCCGGAGTATATGAAAATGGTCTAAGTGAGGGTGTTGTTTGTAGAATTTAATTGTTCTAATCTTCATTGTTTTCTTTCCAAAATGGTCTGGGTAAGGGTGTTTTGTACAGAATTCTATGGTTTAATCAGTCTTCCAAGAACAATTTTTCTCCTTTGTATAGGAACTCGTTCTATGTAACAATATATTATTAATCATGTCTCGAATTCCTTTTGTATGACAACTCATTCTATTTAACAAAATAACACATTTCAATGACTTTGGTTCGTCACATCTTTTTTTGTAAAACAGGGACAACGGAGGAACTCTCGGGTCTGAGGAATAGTTGGATGGATTCTTAATTGAGAGAGTCATCATGGTTCACAGTCGATAACGATCGAAAAGTTTTCTATCCTGACTAAGTGTAAGTCTTTAAGTATGAATTACTTTTTCTAATTAATACCTCTACTATACGAACTGACATTCTGAATTACTAGAATAGTATTTCATCGGTATTTCTGTTTCTGTTTCTTCACTCTTCAAAATCCAAAGTCATTTCACAACTTGAAACACACTAGAAAACAAACAACATTACTATGTAATAATATAAAAGAAAAATCAGATAGTAAAACTTTTTTTAAAAAGGACGTTTGTAATATTTACACTTCGACTTCCCTTATATTAAACTAAAAATTGGTCGAAAAACCCGATATTAGAAATCGGTATTTCACAGTCTGATTGACTTTTGGTAAAAGTCTTCCCTTGATTCTAGTGGACTGGTTGATGAATATGAAGGTCTCTTTAATTCGTTTGGGGAAAGTCAGTAATGTCAAAAATGAAAAACCTGATAACGGAGGGAGACAATTGTTAAACTAATCAAGAAAGAAAACTACAAAACGAATTTCATATAAATATTAAATGTACTAATAAATCTTGATAATGAACGTCAACGACGACGACGACGATTCAACGAAGTCAGCACAGGTTGAGACACGTTGGCGTATCTGTCGTCGAGTGGTCCGAGGGAGCAGGGACCCTAAGAGGTCCGTTCTTGTGACCTCACCCCACGGTAAAGGAAGAGGTTACGTACTTTCACTTTTAACTTTCACTTCAGCGAGTCAGCACAGGCTGACAATCGCTGGGGTACCTGACGTCGGATGGTCCGAGGAGGTAGGTACCCTAAAAGGTCCGTTCTCATGACCTCACCCCACGGTGACGGAAGAGGTTACCGTCAATCTACAAGTATTCATAGAAAAAAAAGGGGATATACATAGAATCGGACAAAACACAAGGACCTAAAATCATGAAATGTCTCAAATCGAAAGAAAATAAGATATTTATTAACTTATTCTGAATGAAGCAAAATATTAGAATGAACTTTTGTTAGCACTATAGTTACGGATACATGTTCTCAAACCCCAGTACTCTTACAAATCGACTTATGATCTCTTTACATACTTAGGTCAGAAAACTGTGGAAATATTCCTTTAAAGAGAATTACTTTCCCAGACGTACAGATCCATAGGGAAATCAAATTCTTTAATTTTATTAAAATTATTATTAATGACGGTAACCCTTTTTAGTGAGTTGTTCTTATGGTACGTCAAAATATTTTCTAACAAGATGTTTACTCTATAAAGAAATTAAAGTGTACTACTGTCGTCATGTATGACATTGAACTGTTGAAACTTCGATTGTACTCTAAATCTCCATCGGTGACTAATCACAATGTCAATTAAGTTAACTTCACTATTTTCCGTGTCCAAAGTTTTTCTACAGTCACATTGGAATCAATGAATAATAAATTATTATTTAAATATCGTTTGAATAGATCACAAATGACGATATGACTCGGACTTTTCAGAACTCATCGTCACTTGTGATTCCCAAGTGAAACTAATTTAGTGTCTCTAGATAAATGTATGTAATAATTCATCCTTTAAAAAACAATCGTTAAATTTTAATGTCGTTCGTAATATACAGACAACTAACTATCTTACTTTACTTCAGAAACTTTAGTCAACCGTAAACTTATCTGAACACATAACCAAGATCTCCAACTTTGATTAAAATATGTAGGTATAAATAAACACGATAAACATTAGAATTACAGATCCTCTTAACCCTCTAATAATCTTTAAATTTCTATCTAAGAGTGACGTTTGTAGAGTAGGAAGAGGTAAGGGTGTGTATTAGAGAACCGAATTTCTCGGCACTTGACTACCCTTTCGTATATAATTTACAACTGTTTCTCCGTATTCGAATATTATAAATCTCCATTAGTGGTATATTAATTATTGGAATAATTAGTATTCCAATATAATAAATTTCGGAACTAAATCCCCCTTACAACAGTTTATTTGTTATAAGAGAGATGAGTCTTCACTCTTCGTATACTCTTCCTTTACTAAACCCCAATTATGGTATTTATATAATAACTCGTTTATAGACTCCCTCAAAACTTAAAATTTTATTCTTCTCCGTAAGACCTTAAAAACAGAAATCGGTACTTCCATATTGTCTTCGATCCAAATGTTCAAAATCGTTTAAAAATTCCTAAGTTCCGTATGCCTAATACAGAAGGTTGGCGTTACTTTAATTCAATCTTTAGTTGTTGTATTTCCATAGCCCTTTTAGAGGTGTCATAAACCTTTAATAAATATCAAGATTTATTGGGGTCCTCGTTACTTGTTTAGTTTTACCTTTAAAGTCCCACAAGACTTGACTGATTTTTAATTTTACTACCTAGTTTTAATCTATCTGCATCGATTTTCGTCACCAATTACCTTTTATATACTTGATTTACGGAACAATCTTTTATCTCAAAGTTTAATCACCGTAATCTAATACAGTCTTTTAATCTTTTTATCTAGTCATTAAACTTTCGTCTTCTTTCCTTTATTTCTATTCTCACACTTAGATACTTTATCTGTAGTCCCTTTGTTATCTCTTTTTAATTACGTTAGTGTTCGATGAAGAATTCTTATAACCATTTTGACTATTTGAAGATCCATCTGACTCGTTCTTCTCTCTTCTTTGTTTATTGGTTTTATTTACTTTCTCCGCGTGTAGTGACGTATAAGACGTCTGTCATTTTCTCTTATCACTTTATAATATTTGTTGTCTGTTTATAAAACTTTCGGTTTCCGATAACTTACATTGACTACTTTTCTATACGACACATAAAGATATAATTTCTTTAATTAAAAAATCAAAGCTTGAATTCGTGTTTTTTATTTTAGTCATCGTTATTTCAAATAACCACTCAATATGGTGTGTAAATTCCTTCTTTATTATGGTTAAGAGATGTTCAAAAGAGTCTTTTAACTTCTTTATTTTGAACGTTTAAATGGGACACTCTGGTTGTAATGTGACTTTGGTTTTCATCTTTATATATAAAGTTCATTTCTTTTGAGTCTAATTATAAGGAATACTTATTATCTTCCTTTTTAACAGTCTTAACCCCGTCCAACTTACTACGTTATATATATTTCCTGTTATGGAGTAACTGTTTCACCCTAAACAGGTCCTGACTTTCTAACCAAATCATAAGTCTTTACTTATATTAAGTAGTATCATTGTTAAATCTGTTCTTTTCGGTATTCTGATCGGGTCATCTACTTCTTTTTCCTAGACTATTTTCGATCATAGATAAATACCGTTTTAGAGAGACTCATCGATCCTAAATCTTTCTTTGGAAAAATTGAACTACCTCGAGTAAATACCCTTTGGACGTTTATAAATATGATGAATTACCACTTTCTGTTAGGAAAAGAAGTTTCTAGTCCCTGTTTGTTCCAACAGTCCGGAGTGGTGAAAAAATAATTTGTAATCACTAGAGTTGGTCACGATATACCGTTCTTTTTCTTTATTCGTCCGTTTAACCTTTCCTTGTTTGTTTCGACAGAAAACCACATATACGGACTAACAGATAAATCTTTTAGGATTCATGAGATGGTTTTATATCCACGATCTTAGTTCCCCAGTCTAGTAGATCGTCACAATGTACCATACTCCGTTTGTACGTTTTTAGTTAAAATCTCCGAAGGGACCACCGTGACACCATTTCTTAGACGGACGGTTACGTCCTCTGTACCCAAGTTAGAGACTAGACCCTCCTAGGGTGTACGACGTCTCATTGTTTCGGGGTCACGGAGTTGATGACTCGAATGTACGGGATCTTGGGCACGTGACGTTGACCTCTCATCGGGACGAGTGGTGTTGATCTCTTTTCAGGTACGTCGTTGTCTCGGGGTCGTGTCGGCTTTTACTTATTGATTTAATAAAATTTTTATTTAATATAAAGAGTCATGGTCTTTGTGTGTCAACCTTTATATTTAATTTTTTACTAATCCATTCTTTCCGTTACGGTTTCTTACAAGCTTGATGACGGGTCAACGTGAGTAGAGTGTGATCATTTTATTACGAGTTTTAAGAGGATCGGTCCGAGGTCGTTAGACACTTGGTACTTGAAGGTCTACAAGTTCGACCAAAATCTTTTCCTTCTCCTTGGTCTTTAGTTTAACGGTTGTAGGTGACCTAGTAGTTTTTCCGTTCTCTCAAGGTCTTTTTGTAGATAAAGACGAAATAACTGATACGGTTTCGCAAAACTGACACACGTAGTGTTATTTGACACCTTTTAAGACTTTCTCTACCCTTATGGTCTGGAGAACTCTTTGGATATACGTCCAGTCCTTCGTTGTCAATCTTGACCTGTACCTTGTTGTCTGACCAAGGTTTATCCTTTTCCTCATACAGTTGAGATATATAACAGTGGGACGAATAAATTGAATATACGTCTCATGTAGTACTCTTTGTGACCCGACCTCCTTCGTGTTCGACCTTAGTTCTAACGACCTTCTTTATAGTCATTGGAGTCTATACGTCTACTGTGGTGGGAATACCGTCTTTCACTTCTCCCTTGATTTTTCGGAGAACTACTTTCACTTTCTCCTGTCACTTTTTCAACCCAATTTCGAGTTGTAAGTCTTTTGTTTCTAGTACCGTAGACCAGGGTAGTGAAGTACCCTTTATCTACCCCTTAGTCATCTTTGTCACAGTCTGAAATGAAAATCCCCGAGGTTTTAGTGACGTCTACCACTAACGTCGGTACTTTCATTTTCTACGAATGAAGGAACCTTCTTTTCAATACTGGTTGGATCTATCGTATAACTTTTCGTCTCTGTAATGAAACGGTTGGTTCAAGACAGACAAATTCCGATACCAAAAAGGTCATCAGTACATACCTACACTCTCAACCTGACACTTCTTTCGACTCGCGACTTCTTAACTACGAAAACTTGACACCACAACCTCTTCTGAGAACTCTCAGGGAACCTGACGTTCCTCTAGGTTGGTCAGGTAAGATTTACTCTAGTCGGGACCCACAAGAAGCCTTCCTGACTACCGATTTCGACTTTGGGTTATGAAACCGGTGGAGTACGTTTCTCAACTGAGTAACCTTTTCTGAGACTAGGACCCTCCCTAACTCCCATCCTCCTTTTCCCCTGCTGTCTTCTACTCTACCGAACTACCGTAGTGACTGAGTTACCTGTACTCAAACTCACTTGAGGTCCTCAACCACTACCTGTCCCTCCGGACCGCACGACGCTAAATACCCCAGCGTTTCTCAGTCTGTGCTGACTCGTTGACTTGACTGACTTCTCGTATTTTCTACCTTATAATCTCCCTTTCATCTATTTTCTATGTCTTTTGATGTCTTCTAGTGACCCTTTTTAACTTCTTCATCTCTATATATGACACAAATACTTAGTCGACTCATTCATAACAATCCTATAGTCAACAGGGGTCGAATACCTTAGTCACGTTATGTCAATATTAAAACCGACCGAAAAAGTATCCTCAACTGTCTAACATTTCAAATATACCTTTTAGTTCCCTATATTTTATCGGTATCGTCAAAATTTTCCTTTCCGTCACAACCTCCTTAATAGTCCGATGTCACTAGTTCTGTGATACAATAACCACTTTTCTATCAGTATATCTAGTAACCTTCTCTTATCTCATACGTGTTTATATCGTATGTGTATCCCCGTTAACCAAAATTAGTTTCAACGGTTTTTTTAAGTCACTTGTTTCCTTTTAGAAAACTTGATTACTACAGTATCCTTCTTTTTATGAAAAGTCCGAGATGTTCTGCAATATACACCTTTTTTTTTTTTTCTATTAACATCTGGATTTTGTTGACTTTGATATTTTTAAGTACCTATTTTGTCATTTAAAATCCCAAAACTCAATTCTTTTCTAAAAAATTCATGACGTTGTTTGACCGTGTTTTTATTTGTTCCTTTGAAATTATTTATCCTGAAGTAGTTTTACTTTTCAAACAAAAACTTTTTAAGTACGTTTACTTTTTCCGTGTGGTGTCTAACCCTTTTATATTATTGTTTTGTACACAGTGTTTTTCCTTAACATACATTTTATATATGTCTTAAACATGTTAAGTCATCATTCTGTTTATTGGATGGAGTTGTCTAACGTTGTGGTTTCTTCTATTTGTCTAACTTTCATTGTAATTTTGTACGAACTACAATGACCAGATTTAATCCTGATTACTTTTAAAATTGATCTCTACGGTGATCCTCTTGACTTCAATTTTTTATACCAGGTATAGGTTCACACTTACACTTGGATCTTACACCCAGATCTTGAGAGGTGATGGTGACTTATACATTTTGTAATGTATGTACATTTTGACGATACCGACAAGCTATAGGGAACTAAAAGGGATATTTAAAATGTATAAGTGACCGTATGCATCACTGAAACCTTTTAACAAACAAAGAATTTTTGTACATGACATGTCGGAGTGGTTAAGGAACACCAAGAACTGAGTTTTCCTTACTCTCGTATACAGGTGTGTTTCGGTGTAGGTTATTATAGACGTCGTCGACCTTGTCCAATTACATATTTATTCAACACAAGACGGGTGTGTCACCCTAGGGTGAGTCGTTTTTTTGTCTTACATAACATGTATGATCACTTCCAGTTTTATTAATACGGCTAACGTCCTTTCGTCTGAATTTACTCATGTACCCCATATTAAAACTTCATATATTTAGAGACCTTTTGTGTCTCATTGGTACCAACGAACCCTTACTAATCCCTCCCCTCACTCCCTACTTCTTTCAAAACCCCCACTATACGTCCACGACTAATACCACTATGTCAGTACCTACATATATATACACTTCGAACATTTTAACATGTGCTTATATGTCATATAACATGTAGTCAATATAGAACCATTTAGACAATTTTCTAATTCTTAGTACAAACTTATCAAGGATATACACCACCATAAAAGTATTAAATCCACGTATATTACCGATTAGAATTGTCGTAAGTGATTAAAACAGAAAACTTTAAAGTTCTAAAAAGATCGGTGTCCTTAACCGGTTCTCGTTTCTTACAAAATAATCACATAAATTAAAAAGTGTAAATGAAGAATCGTCTTAAAGTGAATTAAAAGTTTTCAGTAAAAAAAAAAAAAGCAGGAACAATGAACCGTTCCTTACAGAGTTCGACAAAAACGACATCCATATCATTATTCACTTCTCTAACTCGTGTTCGTTAATTCCCATAAAGACTTTTAATGAAACACCTAATTTTACCAATCATAAATATCAGAACTTTGGGAACAACACTCTATCATTCATGGTGTCTTATTAATACTTAATCAAAAAATAGAATAAATTTTGAAAACGTAAATAAGAAATAGTATCTACTATTGTAAATAATACGAATTTATTTTAGGTACAAAAAATTTTACAAAAAATTTTGAATCGTAAAAATACAATCTGATACATGAGAGACTAAAGACATCACCTAAACATCAAAAATTTAGTCTATTTATAAACCTTAGTCAAAACAAAGGAATGTAGACAAAGAATTCTGAGGAAAAAACTACGTAAAACTCTCGTCGACAAAGATACAATTAACTAATATGACCCGTAGTTGACATGTGTTTATGTGTACGGATGTTTTGACGTTTGAACTTTCAAAAAAGATTATAAATTTACCATATATATTCGAAACAATTTTAAAAATAAAGTTCTCGATTGGTATCATTGTTGATGAACAGACTAAACAATAGTACAAAGTGATTCTATCCACTTAATACTAGAAAGTTTTGTAAAAGAAGAATGAAATTTTAATTAATAAATACTATTAAGCCAACAAAAACAAGGTATACCTCATAAACCAAATTAGTTGGTCCTTCTTAACTTACGAACAAAACACATCGTTTTTCAACACTTCCTATATGTCTATAGGAACGGAAACACTTTGAATTGTCAAATAGTTTTTTATTTTCATTTGAACGTTTTCCTTGGGACCTTCCTACTATGTAAGAATAAACTGATTTTAATCAGACTATTAACCCTAATAGTGTATTGTCAAAGTCAATCACTAACTAAGGATTCACTTTTTGTAATTAAAGTCAACTACACCTCAAACTGCTCTAGTAACTGAACCTCCCCGGACCCTTCTGAAGTACCACCTCCTCCCTAAAAAACGAATTTACCCAAATAACTCCCATTTCATGAATTTATCACGGACCATGCACTAATTTGTGAGTAACTTACGAGAACAATAACGACAAGAGTCGTCGTCGACCCGAAACGACTTACCCTTCCTAATATTATTTGTCTGTATTTACTCCTATAAGAACCGACCCATTACTGTACTAAACGACACTTATATACCGTAAATACGATTTTAACACTCGAATTCGATCTACGAGACGACAAAGGTACGAACTAAGGAAAGACAGAGGATCAACTTTGGTTGTGAGAAAGAAAAAAATATTATCCTACGACCTGAGTAAGAATTCGATACAATCAATTTAAAGACCAATTAAAAATAAACTCATGGGGAAATGGTCATTTTTTAGATTAAAATGAATTCTTAAAAAGAAAGAAAAAAAGTTATCCTCGTAGCCTTAAACGGAAAGTACGCACTCGAAGCTATAGATAAACGTGAAGAACAACCATGATTTTCCTTTATACAACTAGGTAGTTCTCGTCAACTCTAAGAATTTCTACGAAAGTTTAGTTTACTGAGGGTCGTCCATCGAAAAAACACGAATGAACAAATAATTGATAAAAGTAAAATTAAAAAAGAAGGAATTCGTCACAAAACTTTACTATTTACTCTTTATTGTAAAGACAATAGTTTTGTTAAGAATAAAAATATTCTTATTTGACCTCGGTAAATTTTATAATAAACCTTCTAAATGAAAATTTAATTTTTTGTCATTAGAACTATCATATACTATTTGGTTCGACATTAAAATTAATTTTAATGATTTACTTTCATTGTCCATTTCACTTTTTACAAGCGTTCACACACCAATTTTTAGAGGTGGTTCCACACTATTGGGTCACAGTCAAGTCATATGTACGAAAACTATACGGACAAAAACGACCGTCTTTAAGGAGTGAGTCTTTTTCAAAGACTTACTATAATTGAAACAAAGACTTACCATAATTGAAACAGTGACAAAGAAAATCAAGGGTTTGAAATACATCACGACAAACCCATGAAAAATAGTCAAAGAATACTTCTTATAACCTTTAAAAGGATATTTCCATCTTTTATAGATGTTTGTATGGTTGTAAAAATGTATATTAAACTCTTCAATCTCTTTAATTTCTTCCTTTCGTCTTCTCTTCGTTTCTTTCATCGTCTCCTATTATCGTTGTCACAACTCATGCTACCGTCACTACATTACCCGTCTTTTATTTCTCCTATGAACTCCCAAATTTTTAAGGTGATGTAAACGTCACATCAACAACATCATGAACGTAGACAATAGACCTACACGCCTCTCCCAGAAACCGTCTCTCAAGACTTTCTACAGACTAAAACGGTGACGGAAGGGACATGAAAAAATTTTTACGAAAAAATTACCGTTTCTATTTACTTGTTTTTTCCACCAGTATAGTCTTAAACGAATACAAACAACAACAAAAGTTAAAAATGTGGAGGGGGTGGGGGCTGTAAAAGAAGAATCTATTGATCCTTTGGAAAAAGAAAGAACAGTCTATATCGGAACGTTCCATTCATTGTATCTTTTTGTACCGTCCAGCAAAATTCCATAATATAATCAATCCTGTCGGCATTGTTTACTGGTGTTTGGCTCACTAAAGTTTCGTTGTCTCTTACTAAAAGGGTATCAAGATCTTCGGTCTTCAAGTTTTATTTCCACAACCGGCTTACTCGGCACAAGCGAGGTCACCGGGAGTTTCTATCAGGAAGGAACGGAGATGGTAGACCACTAAGGACCACAAGGAACCAAATTCCAAGGTTAGAGAAACACAACTATACTGGAACGGGGGACATATAGACACACGGACAAGGAAGGGGGATAGGGGGTGGAGAATCTTCTCATGGATAGTGACCTAAATCCCGGACAGAATTAGGTCTTACCACAGTAGAATTCTAGGTATGAAAGAAATGTAGACATCTCTGTGAAAAAGGCTTATATCAGTGTAAGACTCCAAGGTTCACCTGTATATAAAACTGTCCGGAGTTACATTGGGTGATGTCCACCATACCTACAAATATCGATCGAAAAACACAATTCAAACCAACAGAAGTATACCGAACCCTCGTCAAATAAATACGAAGGATCTGGAATCAAAGTTGTAAAATTTTCAATTTAGAGAACAGGATCTACAAGAAGTTTTTTGCAGATCGACACCTTTACACATTGTCATTCAAACAAAATATGAATCCCGATAAAACTATTTTCGTCCAACGAATGTGAATGAATCGACAGAAACCCGTCAGTATCATTCTTAACGAAATAGAAGGGTGGATTGGGGTGAGAAGTACGTCCAAGATATGTTTGCACAAACGACATGAGGTCCAGTCTAATAACTTTCTTCAAATACCATCAATTACTCATGTTGACGGTGACGAAATAAGTACAAATAGATACAGTCCACTCGATCTTGGTTACCTTCCCTAACACCTTCCACTTCTACTACGACCAAGACTAACCTCTGAGTCAAACTTGAAGTCTCCACCGTCTAGAACTATTAGTCCCTCGGTCACTAACTAACCTGAGTTGGATAGGTTCAATTGTCTATAGAATCATTCTAATCTATACCGAATTTTTCACTACATATTGTCAACTTAACTCTTTTACTTGACAAATTTTCGAGTATAAGGAAGATCCCCTCTTCGGTCATTATTTAGAAACATATTCCTTCTTGAGAAACCATTACACCCTGGAAACAAAATATTTCTAAGTAATCTCTTGGGACCCCCCTCCATTATTGAGAAATTTTTAGAGTAAGTACTCAAACGTAAAAATATATATAGTTATATATATGTATACATAAAAAGGGAGGATTTCACTTTGAGTATATAATACTTATATTACGAATAAAAAGAGTTTATGACTAAAATACGAGACCAATTCAATATTTATAAAGAACGTAAACTACACTTTGTAAAGTATACTATGGAAACACTCCTCAGTCAATTAATATGTAATCTTTTCTGATCGACATTCAAAATACAACGTCACAAAAGTAATCATCCAAGTTTATAGTTATTCTGTAAAAAAAAGGGGGGTGTCGTTCTGCACTCACTCAAATGTGTGTTTAATAATCTAACCAATCTTCTACGGAAGGTTTACTTTCGACTTCTTCTCTGCATTCAATGACACTTCAAATCAAATACCCCACATCCTCCAACTATTTATTGTGACAAAAACAAACAAACAAAAAAAGACAATATATAAGTCATAGTTGTCTCTTTATCCTTAGACTCTATTCACACACCTTCGGGTTTACAATGGATATAATAAATATTCGAAAAACCTTAAACACCGGTGTTTACGACTCCAAATATTGTTTTCGCTTCGAAGTTCGGAAATCGAAAGTCAGGTCGAGGTCACAAGGACCGAGAATCAAGTCAGGTCTGAGTTCAATGACAACGATTTCTGACGTCGTCTTTGAAACCTACTACAGTATTTACCTCCTTTAGAAGTACGAAAATTAAGACGGTCCTACAGATAGTAATTCCCGGTTAACCAACAAAATAATCTGTTGATGAATATTTGAATACAACCTTCTTTAGAGAGGTCTAATACCGTGATTTAGATGTTATAGACTCCCCTTTTTAGACAACACCCTTTGAATCTGACATAGTAACTTTCGACGAAGGAAAAACTTACAATTCTTCAAATACTACGATTGTCAACATCAGACCACGAGAAGAAAAGACAAGTGGTGCCAAGAATTCAACGTCAAAAGAATGTTTGGAGTCAAATGACCGAAAGTCACGACGTGACTTATATTCGACAGAAAGCTTATTGTATAAAAGTACGGTGTTACCAACGATGGTATCGTAAAACGATACTCTAACCAATCTGAACACTTTGGACGAAAGATCCATCAAAGAAAGAAATACAATCAAAGTAAACCATTTAGAGGGGTAGCACTACGACTTGACTTAGACGACACCTACGAAAGACTTTGGACTCAAGGTCGAGGTCATTTCTAGTAGTACAGATACTATTCGACAAAAGAGTTGAAAACTTACAATCTAGATCCGGAAATCATATAAAGAAAGACGAGGAAAAAAAAAAAAAAGGGGAACCTACCCTATCAAGAAATTCCACGTCAATGTAAGGGGGACGGGGGTAAGAAAAACTCCTCCAGAACCGACTTAAGAATTATCAAATTGGACGGAGAATTGGACATACCGTGGTCAAGACAAACTTACGGTTCACAGAAGAGAGAGAACTACGAACTGAAACAAAAGACGGGATAGGGAGATACGACAGAATTATCCAGACAGTATTACTCTCAATCACTTTATACTCAATCCTCATACGGGTTCATCAAATAATAAGTGTGTCCGTAATGGGTGGAAGTGGAGAAAACACAACGTCTTAAGGTGGTCCCAAGACAGGACAGTCTGGTTGTCTGTCGGACACACACTTGAAATAGACGTCAACAGGTGGGACCGAGGAGAAATCATTTTAAGTACAAGGAACATGAAAAGGAATCTCAAGGCTGGGGGTTTTAAATAACTCGTACAAACGGGTCTCACACTTACGATAGACATAGAGGCAGATACCTTCGACTCAGAGAAACCTCAAGAGAGACATTAAGAAACTCATGAAATGGTACTTCAGGGATAAAGGAGAAGACTTTAGACGGGTCTGAACGACATTAGTGGAGAATACCATCGGAGACAAGTCGTGTCGAGGGACTATCGACAGAGAGAGATCTGACGGTGAACCGACAAAGAACTTAGGACCAATAAAGACTTTCCTAGTAAGAAAAGACCAAAACCTCTAGAAAGGAATAAAATGAGTGAAAATTTTTAAAAAAAACCCAAGCTCACAGTTGAAAAGACCAGATCATTGATTGTTCAATGGTCTCTAGTTTAACGGTTGTAGACGACCTAGTAGCTTTTTCGTTCTCAAGGTCTTTTTGTAGATAAAGACGACATAACTGATACAATTTCGGAAACTGACACACCTAGTGTTATTTAACGCCTTTTAAGACTTTCTCTACCCTTAAGACTCCTCCGTCCAGTCTGGTGGACGGAGGAGTCTTTAGACATACGTCCAGTCCTTCGTTGTGAATCTTGACCTGTACCTTGTTGTCTGACCAAGGTTTATCCTTTTCCTCATACGGTTTCGACATATAACAGTGGGACGAATAAATTGAATATACGTCTCATGTAGTACTCTTTACGGTCCGACCTACTTCGTGTTCGACCTTAGTTCTAATGGCCCTCTTTATAGTTATTGGAGTCTATACGTCTACTGTGGTGGGAATAATGTCTTTCACTTCTCCTTGAGTTTTCGAAGAACTACTTTCACTTTCTCCTTCGTTTTTTCTGTGTCTACACATATTGTCTGAAAACCTGAGTCTCCCTCTCCCTCTCCCACCCTACTAAACCCTCTTACTGTAACATTGTACATATGACAGTACATTCTTAGTTTAACGGTCAGATACAGGCTACGTCCTGTGTCGTACGAACCCCGACCACGTACCCCTACTGGGTCTCTCTACAATACCCCTCCCTCCACCCTGCCCCCAAGTACAAACCCTTGCGTACATGTGGGTTCCACCTAAGTGCAGTTACATACCGTTTTGGTTCTGTCATAACATTTCATTTCATTTCATTTTTATTTTTAATTTTTTTTAAAAATTTTTTTAGACTTTTTTTTTTTTTTTCTTTCACTTTCTCCTCTCACTTTTCCATCCGAATTTCGACTTGTAAGTCTTCTGATTCTAGTACGGTAGATCAGGGTAGTGAAGTACCGTTTATCTACCTCTTTGTCACCTTTGTCACAGCTGCAATAAAAAACCCGAGGTTTTAGTGACGTCCACCACTGACGTCGGTATTTATTTTTCTACGAATGAGGAACCTTCCTTTCAATCCTGTTTCGATCTGTCGTATAATTTTTCGTCTCACTAATGAAACGGTCGTTTCCAGGTAGATCAGTTCCGATACCAAAAAGGTCATCAGGACATACCTACACTCTCAACCTGAGATTTCTTTCGACTCGTTATTTCTTAGCTACGAAAACTTGATACCAAACCTCTTCTGAGAACTCTCAGGGAACCTGACGTTCCTCTAGGTTGGTCAGGTAAGACTTCCTTTAGTCAGGACTTACAAGTAACCTTGCTGACTGACTACGACTTCGACTTGAGGTTATGAAACCGGTGGACTACACTTCTCGACTGAGTAAACCTTTCTGGGACCACAACCCTTTCTAACTTTCGTCCTCCTCTTCCCCTCCTGTCTCCTACTCTACCAATCTACCGTAGTGGCTGAGTTACCTGTACTCAAACTCATTGAAGCCCTCAGGACCACACGACTTCAGGTACCCCAGAGTCTCAGCCTGTGTTGACTCGCTGATTTGACTTGACTTGATTGTTCAAAAAAAAAGAGGAAAAAGATTTTGACAAAATTTTCTTAGATCTTGAAAGGATAAAGTAGACTTTAGTGTTCGGAATGAACTTTATGAAGAGTAAACAAAGAGTCATCAAAACTAAAACGAAATGACAAGTACCTCGATTTTGAAAAATTTCAAATTCTCTAACCCTTCGTGACTCATGACATAGTCAACGAGATTTAGAAACTTGAGAAAGACATGGTTGCACTAAAGACTCCGACTCCACAGGGACTATGTTCGAAAGAAACTACTAAAGAAAACCGGAAACTATAAACACTATAAACGTAGTCAGATAGAAAAGAAGCACGTTCACGACCTATATAGTAAAGATAATATCTTCAGAGTCCACAAAATTTACCGAGAAGTGAAAACAAGGAACGTGAAAACAACTATTGTTGTCAGACCCAGGGACTTTAAGTTTCGAATTTCCGTATCATTTCTTATTCTGGAGACTCTCAAACGTTTCTTCCTGTCCCATTTCTTAAAGACCTTTTAAACAGGAGGACTGAGGAAACCCTTCCAGTCACGTATGGCGTCCAGTCACCGCTCTTCTGGTTTTAAATCTATGTTTCTTAACTATTCTATGAACTTTTCTCTTAAGTCTTAATCATGTCGACGAAAATGTCAAAGAATCCAGTCTCTGTAGTTGGACCATACAGTAACGAGAAAGACACATCATACACACACTTTTATTCCTCTCTTTGGTCCTTACAACAAAAGGACAACCCAATCGGTTTTTCAAGACATTCTACAGTACCTTTTTGAGCTTGCTTGAAAAACTGGTTGGGTCTTGTGCCCTCATACTACGTACTTTTACCTCCATGATTAGAAATACAGATTTCTAAGTAGCTGAAAATGTAGTCCTCACTGTCGGAAACACAAGAAGGAGAAGGGGTATAGTCTACTGTCTCCGAAGTAGAGTAGGGTCGGAAGACCCTAGTGGTATAGTCACTTTTCATATAACTGAGAGTTTCAATGCCTGGTCTTTACTGTGTGTAATGGAGGTGAGTACAAAACAACACGTTTCGTTTTTTTTTTGGTTTTTTGTTTTTTTGTCTTTTATTGTTCATAACTTTACACTTTTTTTAACTTTGAAAAAACGTGACAACTACCTTTACATTTTACCACGTCGACGACACCTTTTGTAATACCAACAATTTTTTTTAATTATTATCTTAATAGTAAACTATCTCCCTTAGGAAAGTGTCACATATGTATGTAGTTTAGTAATACAACATAGGAAGTTTATAGAATGTCAACAAACAGTTAACTTAAATATTTCTGCCTTGTCGTTTTTAATTGGTGTACTACTAGGTCGTTAAGGTGACGACCTAAATTTAGGTTTTCGTAAATACAGTCCCAGAGTTTCTCTACGACGTGTGAGTACAAGTATCGTCGTAAGAAGTGTTATCTGTCTACAACTTTCAGTGACTAGTACAGGTACCTACTTACCTTTATGTCTACACCATATGCATATGTTACCTTATAGGAATCGTTCATTCCTTTGACTGCGTACGATGTTGTACCTACTTAGAACTTTTGTACTACGACTCACTTTATTTGATCAGTGTTTTTCTGTCGGTGACACAAAGTGAATATGCTACCTACACAAATCTCAACAGTGAAAGTTTCTTTGTCTTTCAATCTTACCGCCAATGGTCCCGGACTACCCTCCCTCCTTACACCTTAACAAATTAGCCAAAGAGTTCGACTTTAATCAAGATCTCCAACCAAGGTGTTGTCAACACTTACATGAATTGTGACGTCTTGACATGTGAATTTCTACCAATTCTCCCATTTAAAATAGTGTTAAGTCTAAAAAAAAAAGTTTAAATTTATCTTTCATCTAGCCTTTCACGAAGAATGATATATAGACTTTCATCTCCCGACCTTTAGAAAAACATGTCGTGATTATTGGTGGTATGATGAAGTCTTAACAACCTTCCGAATTCACTTCATAAAGGGAGGTCAACAAAATACCAAATTTAGGTCCACGTACATTGTGTAGTTCTCTGTTTATCATAGAAAGAGAGAGAAAGTTTTCATTTAGTCAAAACAATTAAATTTGTTTTTAAATACTTCTTTTTCAGAGACATGTCAACACCTATTTTGTATGAAAATATATGATTCCGGTTCTATTTGAAACACAAAAATCTAGTGTCCCATGTTTTGTAATTTCTTTTTCAATTTTTAAAGATGAACGAAGTTCGGTTTTTTTTTTTTTCGGGTTCTTTTGTTTAAATACAATTTCTTAAACCTTTTAAGTCTACGGATTAAAATGGTCGTTGTACTTTGAAATGTTTTCTAACCGCATGGAGAAATCGATGAACCAAGTTTTGACTATAAAACAATAAAGTGACCACACACGTTCTCCCCAAAAAGGAGGAAGGGTCGTTCAGGTTTATTCGTACATAACATACTGATTTTCAGGTATGAGATTTACTATTACCTTACTAGTCCATGAAACACTTATGTTTGACCCAAGTATAGAAGAATGTCACTGTAGGGTGTGTCAAAAATTGGGAATGTTGGCGAAACACCCAAATTATAGGAGTCAACTGTGCACTTCTTTGTCTTTTTTAAATTTATAGAACCGAGTTGTGATTCTTCGTCTCGGTTTGTGTGTTATTGGTGTATTTACAATAACAGAACCGTAGAGAATAACGAGAAAATTACAAAAGAGATAATATCAAGATTTTTAATTTTTAACATCAGTGTAAATATTAAAATTACACTAAAAATCCCTACTTCTGTTCGGTTTCTTGGGGTACCATCTCGACAAGATACCTTCTAAGGATCGACACCCTCACGAACTTCCATATCAACGTATAAATGAAGAAATAATGTTGACTCTATAATAATTAACAAACCAGGAAACAGTGTTATCAGTGAAATAAACACCTTACCAAAAATTAAACTGAAGGAGACAGATCACCAAAGACAATTGTAACGATTACGATTAGTAAATATATCTTTCGTTTCTTAACTCACGTCTTTCCTTTCACGTCTCATACAATAGTGTACGACTAACTATGAGCCAATTACAACTAGACTACAAGAAAGGAACCCTTGCCAAGACACTATGACACTTAACAATTCCACCGTCAACCACGGAGAAATTTTTTATTATAATCTCAAATTATGACCCGAACCATACTACCAGTGACAAAAACTCCCAAAGTACAGATACGTTCAATTTTCGACATGAATCGTTAAATCGTATCAGTCCCAAAACGTCCCAAGGGTAAATCCCCAACTAATATTTTAAGAAATCTTATATCAAAAGTTCCTTCTTAACATGAGAATAGAAATTTTTTTTAGTCAATTTTCACTATTATAAGGACAATCAGTTTTAGGTCCGGATTTCTCAATGAGACCAAAAGGATTGTTCCCTTTCTTTGACTGAGTATTTTATATGTAGTTCATTATTTTAGTGAATTCAAAGTTTCGTATGTAAAAACTTTTTGACAGAAAGGGTTTACCAGGATACCTAGTGGAAAACTTTCAAGTGGGTTTAATGGGTTTCATATTTTAAACCCCTAAACTAAAAAGAACTTCTAGAATTCACTACCTAACGGTACTTCAAAACAAACTTACACTAAAATATCAAACTCTAAACCTCTTTCCGTCTCTGATTGAGTCCTAAATCTACGCGATTTCCGATATGACTCGACAGTCATGTAAAACAAACGGAGTTTACGACTTATAAGTAATATATTTATCACCCTATAAAATATATAAAATATAAGGATAAATCCTACAGGTATGACAGTATGATCAAAAATAAACTTCATCTTGTGATAGACATCTTCAACTCCTCGAGATTAGTCCAACACTGACACGTGACAACTATTATAATATGAGGAGTACTCGTGAAGATGGAAATAATGGACCTAAGAATCTTCCCTAATAATTTTAAAGAGGTAGTCACAACTTCAACAACATGAACCAAAACCATACAACAAAGTCACAACGACACGACATATTTACACTAAAGTCATGTAAAGGTCCACTTGGTACATAAACGAAACAATTGTTATATAAAATCTCATGAAAGAACAGTAAAAATGTATATAGAAGGATTACGTAAAAAATCTGATCACTGAGACTCCATCCCATTAAAAGTCAAACAAATGATTTCAGAAGACAACGTATTCAAGTAAGTCGAGGTGGTCTCGAAGATCCGGCAACTAGAGAGGTAAGACAAGAGTCGGAAACGGAAAGGAAGGAACAGGTAATACTAGGAGGAATATCTAACGACTTTGAGAAAAGGGGGAAAGGGAAGACCGTGCGGGAGAGACTGATCAGAGACCGGGAGGACCTTAATAAAAGAAGAGAGACGTACATGACTCTTGGACTGACAACAATCCTCCTTTAGTGAGTTTACCCGAATAACATCACCTAGTACTCCAACGTCACTGAGATTCGAAGTGATCAGGGTTAGGGCATTGGGAGGGACCGTGAGTAGAAACAGACAGAAGTAGGGACAGAAGAAAGGGTAAAAGACGTTATCTTTAAAGGTCAAAAAGATACAAATTATATTAAAGAAACAGAGAAGTAAAAGACTTTTTAAGGAATGGAGCCTAAAGCATCTAACTGTAACTTCAAATGCTTTGGATTGGCACCTAGGACCGATTCCGGTGCCTAGATCAAAACACGAATATTAAAAAAAAACAATAGTATCAAGAATTTTCACTGAAGGAGTCTAATCCTCGAAATCCGAAGGGTTGGACCCAGGTAAGGACGATGGTGGAGTAAGAAAAGAAACAGTGAGGTCCATTATTTCCTTAATAAAACAGCTAATTAGTTACCGATCACACGATTATTCTTAGAGTAGAAAAGTACGAAAGAGAGTCCAGAAAAAGATAGGAAATAGGACGAAAATAAAGACATAGAAAGTGAAGAAGGAAAGTGACACAGTAAGTGTAGTTATAAATCTGTACTAGACCATAAAGTATAGAAATTTTAATTTTTTTTTATTTTAGGGAAGTGTACAAGAAAAAGTCAATTAGAATAAGTCTTTATTGGAGGAAATAAATTTCTATCCTAGAACAAAAATAGACGATAGAGAGGTAAATAAACTGGATAGGGTAAAAATAAAGACCGAGGTCTGGAAAAGATTTTCCCCCGAAAACTTCCAATAACTAAAGGATTTACACAATCAGGTAACCTATCAGGCAACCTAGGGAGAGTTAAGAGTGACTTAAGAATGGTTGATAATCACGACAACTGCGGTTAGGAAGAGGAGGAGGAGAAGGAAAATGGACGAAAAAGTAACTTTTATGAAGAGACCGAAGATCAGGTGGTATAATAGAACCGAAAGAGTACGGAGACAACTATGAAAAATCCTTAATATAAACATCAAAAAAAAGATATAGATTTACATTCTGTCGGAACCCTGAGTCGAATCTAGGAGAAGGAGAAGAACAAACGATTAAGGAACCCGTTAGGGTAAATGAGGGAACTAAAGGACGATACTTATTCGATGATGAATAAGTCAAATATCGAAGTGTAGTCAGAATCATTTTTATAGTACCCGGTAACATTTGGTTACTAAAAGGGACGACGGAATTGTGTTTTCAATTTTTTTTTTTTTAGGAGATGAGAAGAAGTGACCACGGGAAAAGTCACGTATCTTTAGTCAATGAGTACGAGTTTTAGACTTGTAATAAGAGCTATGAAAGGAAAGAACAGACAAGGAGTAGGACGGACACTTGGTCAGTTAGTTCAGGATAACCACGAAGGAAAACATATATAATTATTTACACACATACACAATGAAGTAGACAAAAATATGTGAATATAATAATTGAGGACAAGGTAAGATGAAAATAAATATCTACCTAAGATATATCAGTGTATGGTCGAAATAGTGAATTGTCTTTGGTATTCCTAAAAAGTCTCTACATTTAGACTCGGAGAATAAGGATATAAATTAATAAGTCGTCAAAAGGTAATATAAGTCTTATATGATCCTTTTTTAAGAATTGTTCCCGATCATCTGAACCAAATTCTTAAAACAAAACTAAGAGGGTGGATTGAGAAGTAACAGTACAGGTACAACGAGGGGATTCGATATGAAGGAAAGGGAATTAAGAAATTTGTACGGTTCAAGAGACGTCGGACTTTCAAAGACCGACAAGACAAGAACCGGTCCCTATGAGACCGAAAGGTCAAGACCGGACCGATGGAGGATAAGTGGAAACGTCAGAGTCGTATTTACAGTAAAAGGACACCTTCAGAAGGAACGAAATGGGAGGACGGGATTTCTGATCTAAACGAGGGGAAGGTTTAGAAGAGTGTCGTGAGATAGAGTGGTGTGGAAAAGACTGTCGACATTATTATAAACAAGTATCGACATACACGTTAATTACACGTACAACGCAAAAAGGTTCTCCGATTTTCAAAGGAATCGAGTCTCTGAGATATTGAAAACATACGACGATACGTATAAGAGTTACAATCACATCATAGAACGGGAATTTTCCATGAAAAAATTTCTTATTTGTATATATGTGTGTGTGTGCTTATATTAATGTATATGTGTATACTCACACCCTAATTATAGATATCGTATCGACATACACTTATATGAATGTACGTACATCTTCGGTCATCCTTTTGTCATCATTGATATCGACAGACTTTACAACCAGTCAACGAGTCAGTACAGACTGAAAAAAACGCCGGGTACCTGATGTCGTACGGTTCGAAGGGATAGTAGTAGAGGGCCTCAATCGAGTCTGAGTACAGATAACTCAGCCAAAACGGTAGGTCGGTAGAGTAGGAGATAACAGGGGAAGAGGAGGACGGAAGTCAGAAAAGGTCGTAGTCCCAGAAAAGGTCACTCAACCGAGAAGTGTAGTTCACCGGTTTTATAACCTCGAAGTCGAAGTCGTAGTCAGGAAGGTTACCTATAAGTTCCAACTAAAGGAAATCCTAACTGATCAAACTATAGGAACGTCAGGTTCCCTGAGAGTCCTCTGAGAAGGTCGTGGTGTCAAGCTTCCGTAATTAAGAAGCCCCGAGTCGTAAGAAATACCAGGTTGAGAGTGTAGGCATGTACTGACGACCTTTTTGGTATCGAAACTGATATGTCTGGAAACATCCGTTTCATTACAGAGACGAAAAATTATACGACAGATCCAAACGGTAACGAAGAGAAGGTTCCTCGTTCACAGAAAAAATTAAAGTACCGAAGTCAGTGGTAGATGTCTCTAAACCCTCGGGTCCTTTTATTTCAGACAGTTACAAAGGTAACAAACGGGTAGGTAAACGGACTTTACATTTGTAAACAAAGGGGTGGATAAACAGACTTTGTATTTGTCCATATCAAAAATCCAACTCCTCTATTATATATGTAAATAAATGAAAAACCTTCGATTTTCCGGTATAACTCCTTATACTTAAAGAGGAGAGAATATCCATTTTTTAAACTTTTATGACTTTACAAACCAGTCATGGGTGAAGTCCAGTTACCTAAGTTTCTAGATGTACTTACGGATCTTCGACGATACTAACTTCCTCTTTAACTCAGAAATGTAAGTCTTTTAAGTCCTTTTAGGCCAGTTCTCCACTCAAATCGTAGAAGTAAGAGGAAAGGATATTCAGAGAATATGTCACAACACTTCATTCCGAGATTGACATATCGATGGATTATTAACTCTCTTATTAGTCTTTTACAAAAACTTAAATTAATACCATTAAATCTGTAAAACCCCTTTTGACGTCTCAGTCATATCAGATATTAGATGCAATTGAAAAGCAAATTTCACAAAAGAGTTTTAAAATACAATTTTAGGAGTAAATCCTGTAACAAGTCAGAAAATTCTGAAAAAGTCAGGTCCATGGTCGGTAATGTCGTATGATCACGACCATCATTCCTTCTTTTTGTGACTACAATCTCACCTTAAGACATATCTGTATACAAGTCAAGTCAGCGAGTCAGCACAGGCTGAGAAAAACTGGGGTACTTAGCGTCGTGTGGTCCGGAGGGACAGGTAGTGGTAGAGGGCCTCAAGTGAGTTTGAGTGCAGGTAGTTCAGTTGCTACGGTAGGTCGGTAGAGTAGGAGACAGCAGGGGAAGAGGAGGACGGGGGTTAGGGAGGGTCGTAGTCTCAGAAAAGGTTACTCAGTTGAGAAGCGTACTCCACCGGTTTCATAACCTCAAAGTCGGAGTCGTAGTCAGGAAGGTTACTTGTGGGTCCTGACAAGAGGAAATCCTACCTGACCAACCTAGAGGAACGTAAGGTTTCCTGAGAGTTCTCAGAAGAGGTTGTGGTGTCAAGTTTTCGTAGTTAAGAAGTCACGAGCCGAAAGAAGTGTCAGGTACAATGAATGTAGTTTATACAACCTTATACAGTCCGGGTTCCTCCGTTATGGTGCACCCGAGGAAAAGAATATTTTAATGACACATTAACGGACTTTCCGTCTACCTTCTTGAACGAAGGAGTTCTTTCTCTTAATTTTATCTATAATGTTTGGATAAATAGACAGAGGTGACGGAGACAGAACATTGGATACAAGTAGAGAGCTAAGTAGAGAGATCGAGGCAGACATATAGGAAAGTAGGTACATAAGTAGGTCTTATAATCTTTCCTTTCCTGCCTAGTACACGAGGTTTTAGTCAGTAGTAATTCGTCAACGACGATCGACAGATCTACGTTCGAGACGTCCCCAAGTGGTGAGACAGGGAACCTATCGTACCAGAGACAGAATATCGGGACAATGGTCGTCTATCTTCATGCATCGTGCACAACCGACTCACTCTGCAGAGTCATTATAATTTTTTCAAAGGTTCCAAAAATAGAAACTTATCCGTGAATTATTAATAATTCACTAACGTAGAGACAAATAGATTTCTCCCGGATCCAAGAATATAGAAACTCTTAGTTAACAAAAATAAACTTAATACACGAAAAATTTTTTCTACATTAAAGATTACGGTAGGAGTAGAGGACACAGGGGAGTGTGTAACTTTGTTTTTCCTTTATTCATAAGTAACAAAAAACGGAAAAAGAAAAAAAAACTCTCTCTCTTTTACAAACTTTATCAAAAAGACAGATGTACACCAAATCAACGATTCAGTACAAGTCAAGAGCGTTGGGGTACCTGACATCGGGTGGTCGAGGAGACGGGAACCTTAAAGGACCCGTTTTTATGACCTCACCTAACGGTACGGGTGGAGGTCCCCTAGAAGGGTTGGGTCCCTACCTTGGGTCCAGAGGATGTAACGTCCGTTCAAGAAATGGTCGACTCGGCTACCATCTACACGGATGGAGTACACAGATGCAGTATCTAGTGGATGAAGTCACTAAGAGTCGTCTACGGATCTAAGGTGGAGTTTCAATAGTTTAGTCTTAGATCCCTACTCGCGGTTTCGAGGTGTCCACTGAGACTATTATCTAGAAATTAATTCTGATGAATTTACTTCGAATAAATAGAATGACTAACCCTTTGTCTAGAAACTTGTAATCTTGAAAGGTTCCTAGGGGTTCCCCTTGTCCTTTTGTCTCGAAACATTTCACGTCAGACAAACGATAATTTATCTTCTTACCACCTAAACACGTCCCTCTCTTCCTTACCGAAAAAGGAATGTTACAATGTCATCGAATATTTACTTTGTACGATACTAAATAACCATTTATTACATTATCATTCATTTATTATAAGGAGTGTATAAGGATCGAAAACTTTTATAAAAAGAATGTAACTGAGACTTACAGTAGTAAATAAAAAATCTTCTAAATCAAACAAAAGACAGAAACCGAAGCATGAGACTGACGGGATATGACGTTATATATAAAAGACGGATCTAAAAGGGTGGATCGGATTCCATATGTCACCGAACAGTAAAGAGATCAGAGATTTAAGTCAAGGATTCTATTATCCTTGATTTATTATCGATCAAGGAGTTATTATCGCTTATACTAATGGACACTAAGGATTAAGTCAACGGATCTAAACGACCTGTACCATCAAAGTTATTCAGTTGGATGAAATTCACTGATAGCGACTGGTCTCATTTTTCAAAAATCATTGTGGGAATTTATTATCAAAGTAAGGTAACACAGGAAGTCTTTTTGGATAAAATAAAGAGATATTTGTGGTTACTCATCGTAGAATCTGAACAAAGATTTAACCGTATTGGGGACTACAATTATGGAAAATAAAGAATACGATAATAAATTATTTTTAATAACTAAAATGAAACTACGTCGTTTGTAATTTTTTTGAAAAAAAAAAACGTTTTGTCGACACCGATTGATTATATCCTTCTGGAGATCAGAGGTCTTAACGATACCATTTTGTAAGTCACCCGATATTCTTAATGTAAAGAAATTACTGTATGGTTCTTAGTTGACTTATTTAATTTTTACTAATATGCATTTTATTAATGATGGTTTAAAAAAAGATTTAGTATTGAAAATTAATTTACCATATAGTAAATATCTACTCAATTAGAGAGGTTCTTTGGACCTTGATGAAAAACCAACGGACAACCACTCTTTCTTAAAGTTTCTCATTTATAGAGTGAAGACCACATCCATAAGTGATGATTACGATACTACATGTAGGAAAATTCACACATGTATATCTACAAACATAAACAAGTATGATAAAACTCTGAACGTAACAAAAAATGAATGGTCATATAACACTTGTAGGAAGGTACAGTTATATATCGAAATGTAGTAAGAAAAATCTTGGACGTATCATAGTGGTATTGATCATAAATATTTTAATTTAACTAAATTAAGAAGACACTTTGATAACCTATTTCTTAATAAAGTTTCTTACAGAAAGATATTTATTGGAACACGTGAAACCTTACTTCCTATCAATCTTTACCTTAGAAATCCAGTGTCCCGTATGAGCAAATCTTCACATTCATGACGGTTTAAAGGGAAGTCCCAACATGTGTATTAGTTTCACGACTCTCTTTAAAATGTCTCGAAATCGATTTTTGATGTAACATCTTTATTATGGATGTACACGACATAATCTATATACATCTATAATATATCCTTTGTTTATCCCGTTTCCTGACTTCTATCAGTTTACTGACTTTAACTCCAAACTTAAGGTTAACCTTCAAAAGAGGAGATTCCGAATCAATGTAGGATCGAAACAAACTACACGATACCCCTTAAAAGTCATCATCCAGACAGAAAAAGAATAAAAAGGGGGGTTATATGTACATTAGAGTGTTTTCGTTCTATCGATTTAGTATAATTATCTTCTTATACGATAAATGAGTATTTTTACTGATGTAAGAGAGACCTCTTATAAAATTGTCCAGTCTAAATATAAATCTCATTTAAGTCCTCATGAAAACAACGGTCATGACTTGACGTTTTTAGATAATGGGGACAGGTAAGCAAAATATTACATCATTATCATTTTCATTATTGCTACTCTATAGTTCTCATATTCGTAGTAAAAATGGAAATCACTGGACACAAAGTGTTTTAAGTACCGAATAGTCTCTTAATTCATATCCAACAATGATTTACCCCTTTATAAAACTTTCCTTTTTTTACAGAACAAAATATAATAAATTTTAAGAAAAAATATATGACGACATGAATATTAGATTTTAGTGTCTCGAGTTGTGTGGGCATTATAAAAAAAATTACTTAAATCCCTTACAGACCGATAGGGAAGAACAGGACTCGTCGTAATTTTACTTTTTCACTTTGGTACATCATCTTTTTAGGACATCATCCTTTTTTGACAGTAACGACAATCTAATTTGTTAGATGTGTCTCTGTACTGTATAATACTTGTAAGAAAATATTCTATACCTTGGATAAAGGACCTGACAATACCGGATGTCTTTTAGTATGGTGGTTTAACCCAGTAAAGTAAAGACAACCGGTAACATCCAAAGGTACTTAATTTCATACAAGCAATAAATTTCGTTTTGTCATTCGTATGGAATTATCAATTATAAATTAAAATTTATCATTGTAAATTTGGTAACGTTCTTTTTTACTTCCATTATCACAAACTTTAGATGAAAAACTCATAATACTTCAACTTATCTCTCATAGTAGGATTCTGTAGTTTTCACAGGGAACACTATACACATCTCACGTAAAATTAAGAATTATCATTGAAAGTCAAGTCAAGTCAAGTCAGCGAGTCAGCACAGGCTGAGAAGCGCTGGGGTACTTAGCGTCGTACGGTCCGGAGGGACAGGTAGTGGTTGAGGACCTCAAGTGAGTCTGAGTGTAGGTAACTCAGGCACTACGGTAGGTCAGTAGAGTAGGAGACAGCAGGGGAAGAGGAGGACGGGGGTTAGGGAGGGTCGTAGTCTCAGAAAAGGTCACTGAGTTGAGAAGCGTACTCCACCGGTTTCATGACCACGAAGTCGAAATCGTAGTAAGGAAGGTTTCTTTAGGGTCCCGACTAGAGGAAGTCTTACCTGACCAACCTAAAGGAACGTCAGGTTCCCTGAGAGTTCTCAGAAGAGGTTGTGGTGTCAAGTTTTCGTAGTTAAGAAGCCGCGAGACGGAAGAAGTGTCAGGTTGAGAGTGTAGGTATGTACTGGTGTCCTTTTTGGTATCGGAACTGATCTGCCTGGGATCAGCCGTTTCATTACAGAGACGAAAAGTTATACGAGAGATCCAACCAGTATTGAAAGGAAGGTTCCTCATTCGCAGAAGATTAAAGTACCGACGTCAGTGGTGGACGTCACTAAAACCTCGGGTTTTTGTATTTCAGACTGTGACAAAGATGACAAAGGGGTAGATAAAGGGTACTTCACTGTCCTAGTCTACGGTACTAGAAGCAAAAGACTTACAACTCGAAATTCGGTCGAAAAAGCGAGAGGAGAAAGTGAAAGTAACTCTCCGAAAAATCGAGGAGAAGTGAAAGACGGTATCCACACCTAATTTTGATTGACTTTTTTTTTTTTTTTGTTTTTTTGTGGAGCGGTTTCGTTTATCCGTTTGAAACGAGTTCTTTAAAATTTTGAATTCCCTATAAAAATTATAATCTAAAAAGTATTAAAAGAGAACAGTCAAAGTCTATTATAGGTACATTTTGTTTAATGAAGTTGAAGTCGATAGTCATTTTCTACTTGGTTGAGGGTTGAGTCCTTTAGAGTTAAGTTCATTAGTAATCGTAAAAAAAAAAGACATCGGTTCGACACACCGTACACCTTAGAATCAAAAGACTGATCCCTAACTTGGGATCTGGACACTTAGAATTGGTGACCCGGTTGTCCCTTCATACTTTATCAAAACTTATTGGTAAATGAAATTGACTAAAACAAATCACTTTTCATCGTTGAATGTTCTAGTATAAGTTAAACGGTTTACACGTAAAAGGACGAAAAAAAAGGAGAGAACCTACAAATTTAATCGTATGACTCGAATAACTGTAAATACACCACTGTAAAACACCGGGAACTTTTATGGTATTTATTGTGTCATACGACGTTATATGATACGGAAGAAAAATGTCTTCCTGTGACGTGTCGAATTTTATTTGTAAATTTTTTATGAACAATGTAATAAAATATGAAGAAATAAACAACTAAGTGTTCAAAAAAGTAAAAAGAAAGAGAAATTTATTCATACCAAATACATTTCGAACTTAGACAAACAATTTTAAAGACTTCAACATAACGGAAAATACGAATTAACTTATCAACGGTTTCACACCTCCTCAACGGAGTATCGTTCGTCCGTAAGTTTAGAAATTCGTGATCATTAAAAATTTCATTTACGACATAAACTATCATTAACTAGAGAAAGAATTTACACGGTTTTAAGATCATCCTTGTAATTTAAATTTTGTTCCTTCATATTCAAAGATCGAAATAGTACTCTTAACACCAGAAAATACAATATTTTATAAAAAAAGAAAACATATAATTGTAGAATGTTCATAGAAGGAGTGTCCAAAAACTGTCACACCAACTAACATAATTCATATACACAGTAAGGACCATTATTGACACTGTATTCTAACTTCTTCGGTCTTTTTAACTCTATGCTTCGGTACGAAAGTAAGTCACAAAAAGTGAAACCCAAACTTTAAGATTACATTTCTTAATGGTTACTCCTTCTCAGTAGTCTTCTAAAAAGAGAAAGGACACACAATAGGATGACCTTAAAAGTTTTCCACAGTTTTTGAAAATCTTTCTTCAACTCAAAATTGATTTAACGTATGTGTCAGTCAATAGACACTACAATCGTAATACTACTACGTGCATTTTTACGGTGACGAGGGCTTGTAAGACACGGATTTTAACATCACCTCCTTTATTTTTCCAGCACAACTCCAAAAAAAAAAAAAAAAAGAAAGTCGTAACCAAATGACTTGATGGTGGACACAATTGTAAACTTAACAGTTCTAAACTTAAATTAGTCCGTGACCCTTCTGGTCTTTTTTAAGTGTTATTTAATCTTAAAGGAGTTCAAAATATAGACCTGTCCATACTGAACCATATGTTGTATTAAATCAAAACTTTGGTAAATCATAGGTTCATTTCTCAATAACAAGAGTCTCTTTTAAAAACGAATTAAAGGAATTTTTCAAAATGAAAAACGTATTACAAAGATTACGGTAAACAGTTCCTTTTACCTCAAGAAAAAAATAAATCTTTTCACATCAATGACCCTTATTACAATATTCCTTTTTATAATTAAACATAAGAGATTACAAAATAATATTTTAAAATCTACTCAATTAGAAGACACCACCACCGATCTGAATTATAACATAGATAAAGAACAAACCTTTATAACTATTAACGACATAAAGAAAAGGGACTATCTATGTACGTATCTTTGTCTCTTTATTGTTCTTAATTCTCCCTTCTCTAGTTCTCCGATTTTCTAATGGAGTGTCATAATGTTGTTTCTGAACTTTCCATAACTTTGAAAATACGTTAATACCTAATTGATATCCTTGAGTATAAGAATTACAGACGAATCTCAAAATTAAATTTTGAGAGAAACTTACTGAACACCAGGATGTATATCTATTAGTAAGACCTACCTATAAAACGAACTTAACCTCTTCCTTTACCGTTGGGTGAGGTCACAAGAACGGACGTCTTAGAGTCCTTGTCCCCTCGGACCACCCGACGGTAGATACCCCAGTGCGTCTCAGTCTGTGCTGACTTCGCTGAATCGTCGCCGTCGTCAAATCCGAACTCAAAACGATCTCTGATTTTATTAAGTATCAACCGTAATCTTTTAATAATAAATTTTAATTTATAAGGATGACAGTTCTCTATTATGAGTACCATGACTTTCATGTTTCAATTTGATTGAATACTAACTCCAAAGAAGAACACACTCCAATTTATGATGAGAACTCTAAAGATAATTATTTACTATTGACTCAAAAAGACGAATTGTGACTTCTATCTTCGTGTCTACGGATACTAGAAATATTTCTTATTACCTTAGAAATATTTCTTCCCTTCGTTCAGTTCACTCGTCTCCCTCAGTCTCTCGTGTCGGGACACCTTTCTACCACGGACGGTAGCTATGATCCGGGACGGTACGCACTTATAGTTGAGGGACAACAGATCTCGAAATCTAACAAAGGTTTTCTTCGGTTTTAGACCTGATAGTTTATCAGACATCAAGTCTGTCTTCAGATGTCCAATTTTACACGAGACTTTCTAGGCTCAAACGTTGGAGACTAGATTAGACATAGGGGAACAAAATGATAAGTGAACTTTTATTCACTAGATTTCGAAAATTATATTTTATATAATAAAAAGTTATCAAAATTAAGAATTTTCCATAGTTATTAGTATAACTTTATATTAGTCTCCATTTTCGCCCCCCTATTATAATCGGTAATAGAATTCTGGTCTACTGTCTAGATTTTTATTTTTCGGACTCCTCTACTGTTACAGTCAAAAGTAAAATGACAATCTAATATTGAATGTCGTCGTAAACTTTAAATATTGTCACATATATGTGTAAGTCAGAAGAGTCGAAACCAAAACAAGGAGATCTCTTGTAAATTGAATAAAGAACTTACATATTCATCAAAATGGTAGTAAAGTTTCGTTTTAATTAAAGTGATAACTTCTTATAATTTCACAAAAACATTACAAAATCTTGTCAATAACTTTATTCACATGAAAAATGTGTTTAAATTCGTAAGTACGTAAAATACCAATTGTC
Organism: Capra ibex; assembly: GCA_006410555.1. Lineage (NCBI taxonomy): Eukaryota > Metazoa > Chordata > Mammalia > Artiodactyla > Bovidae > Capra > Capra ibex. The sequence continues at coordinate 16,286,219 of SJYO01020080.1, read as the reverse complement.
TATAAATTCGATACCAAGCCCAGGGTTTGCCAAAGGGAACCACCTACAAGACGTCATGCGGAACCTTAAACGGAGTTCATTTGGACAAACGTGAAGAGGACAACTACTATAACTACGATCAAGGGGTGGATCACCAAGGCATGGTAGTGTCTGTAATGGTTCCATTTTTCAAAAGAACCATCTTCTCTATCGACACAAGGACATAATACATTATAACATTAACTATGGAAATTTCTTCCAAAAATATTTTACGTGCAACACGAAATAAAATCACTTGAATCTTCTAACACATCCAGAAGATCCCTGAAAGAATAAAGTAACCTAAAGTAACCTAAAGTTACCTAAAAAATACCGACACCTAATTTTAAAAGCATAAAAAAAGGTAAGTCTTAATATGAAATCCTACAAAACCATACATATAGTCGGAAAGAAAGTAGGTACTTTTATGATGATAATTTACCCTTAACAAAAGACATCACACTCGACTATTCCTAGTCGTTTCCTTCCAAAATATTTAGACCATATGCATACTAAACATATTCATTTATGATAACTCGGTAAATGTTATATTTCGGGGTCAAAATAGGAATATTATTACATCAAGGTACATCATTCTTAGAGTAAACCTACAATGTAATTAGGTGTATGAAGAAAAAAAAAAAATTGAAAAAAGAAAACATTAATATTCGGTTGAATTATAACAAATAAATCGTGAATTAGAAACAGGTCTCGAAGTCAAACCTTTCAAATTATTACTTATAAGATACGAACTTTTTACGTCGTGTTGTCTGGTTGTCCCCCGAGGAAGAAGTCTTGACGGTTCGTGCAGTGGGCGCAGTTATCGACGGTAAAGTAGTTCTAGTCATTATGTGTTTGGTAAGTGAGTCAGGGCCTATGGAGGTCTGAACGGGTACGTAGGCCGTGGTTCCGTGTATTGTCTTCTTCTTGAGAGACACGACCTTTCGACAAATGTAGCGACCTCCTGTCTTTATCTTTTACTGTGGTCTCCATTCTTCGAAGAGTATCGTCTTGATGAGAGTGGAGTCTACCTGTACCAATTACAATTTCAACTCTTCCCTCCAGTAGAGACCTAAAGTATACATTTATAATTTTTACCCTAAAAAAACAAGGGGGGTGGAAGTTTCACAAAAGATATTCTACTCGAGTAAACCGAAGGAAAAAATACTAGAATTATAGTCAAAATCTCTCTGGTTGTCTAAAAGGAACCTAATGAATCGACTAATTACTGGATCGTCTACCAGACTAAAAGACCAAATCACGAGATTTAAATATAGTTCGACCATAAGTGTCCATGAGGTGACCACTTTGTAGTAGGTCGTAGTCTAAAACATGTATTGGTTGATATAATGGAGGGAACTACGGACACGACTCAAGTTCACTTTTTGTAAAAGAGATCCAACTTCTTAATCTTTACACTTAAAATTAAAAGACAGACGAGATCGTCTAAAGGTCTATACTAGATAATTGAGTCACGGTCAGACATTGATCAAAATTGACCGTATCCTTTTTATTCCTGTTACGAGACCCTCACCTCCTGTCACTCGTACAACCATAAGTCAACGGCAGGAGGTAAGAACCTTCCTTGTGAGGAAATAAGACTTTATTAGAGGAAGGATGAAGTCACAACGATTTTACTTCACTACACCTATAAAAGACCATCTGAAATAGTAGTAAAAAGAACTAGACACCTTTTTTAGATCCTCAAGGAGAAAACATAGTTTTCCAACCCGAACGTAATTTGTTGTAGTGAACAATCCAAAATTTAGATCAAAATTTCGGGTCGATCTACGAAATATCTGTCATACTTTCATTTCTCGTCAGGATTAAATTATCATTTATTCCACCCTCTCGTTGATTGTCGTAATCAATGATACTTCTAAAAGGAATCATAAAAGTATATATTCCCTTAAAAAATATAAACTTTAGTAATCACTTGTAATGGATTCGTGTATCAAAAAGGACTTATGACACAATCCAACAACCTATTAAAAAATGACTTGATCCGTACAATACAAACAAAGATATTCTAAGGTCAGTCTTTTCACTTTTGATTCTACGAAAACTGTGATCCCTTCATCGTAAATCCCTTCTTTTTTTCTTAAACCAAATAAGAAACCTCTGTCGACTGTCTACACCCAGGAACTGATCTCCACTCTCTGTCTCCCCATAGTCCCAACTAAGGGAGTCAAGGAGTACCACCATAACTATTGATTTACCTATCTTACATGACACCTTTTCCCGTCTTACCACCCAGCGGAGGTGGAACCCCTTCCTTCATCCTTATACTACTCAGGCGAAGACCAGTAAAATTTAACTCCTTGAACTCTCTGCACAGTATACCAAAACCCGGATACCGAGTCCCTATTTTCTAAGGGTTGGGGGAGGTTCGTTACTTGGTCAAATCTCAGAGTGATTAAAACACACTCTGTGGGACAAAGGGTCATAAGAGGGATCGGGACCCGTGGAAAATTAAACACCATCAGACTATTAACTTTACTTTTACCATAATGTCACAGGACTAAAGTTAAAGTAATTAGTACTCACTTTAAGACAAAAAATTGTTTAAACACTTTAAATAGGTTAAAAATATAACTTACCAAACAGAAGAACGAATTATCTTTGAATTTACAACACTTATAATCGAACAACACGACACGAATCAACGAGTCAACACAGGCTAAGGAACGTCGGGATACCTGATATCTGACGGTCCGAGGAGACAGGTGTCCGTTCTTATGACCTCACCCAATGGTACGGGAGGAGGTCCCCTAGAAGGATTGGGTCCCTAGCTTGGATCCAGAGGACGTAACGTCCACCTAAGAAAAGACACACTTCGTGGTACCTTCGGGTTCTTATGACCTCACCCATCGTACAGGGAAGAGGTCCTCTAGAAGGACTACTGGGTCCTTAGTTTGACCCCAGAGGAAGTAACGTCCGCCTAAGAAATGATCGACTCGATGGTCCCTTCGGGATAATTGGACAATGGACATCACATCCACCGTCTATTGACAAAAAGGTCAAACAGTAAACTAAAAGAAATACAACCAAAAACAAAAACAAAGATATGATATCTAAAAAAAAAAAAATTAAACCCCTCCTCAGAAACGCAAATACCAATGACCTAAAAGATAGTTCGAAAAAAAAAAATTTTTTTTCGGAAAGGACAACATTTCAATGAAGAAAAAAAAAAAAAAAACATCCGAAACTACAACAGACGAACTAAGAAAAATTATCGAAGTATCTTATTACACCAATATGACATACTGTCTATAAATCCAACAGAGGTCAAAAAATTTTTATTAATACCCATTATATCGACATATATAGGGAAGGAGATTCATTAATACATCCTATCTAAAGATGAACTTCATCTTTATCACCCATTACCCTTAGAGTGTTGAAGTAAAGGTAACCACTAATATCACCTAAAAATAAGTTAATGTATATATACATATACACACACACTATACACTACTTCAATGAAATAAAGTAACAAATGTAATGAAACAAAGTAATAAAGTAACAAAAGGACAAAATATGTTTATACACCCCCTCCATAATTGAAATTAAAAGTAACCTTAGAAGAAAATATTTAAACTTGTTTTATGGTAAAAAAACCGAGTCAAGTAAAAAATTTTATTTGACATAAACAAACCAAAAATTAAAGAGTAAACACGACGTAGAAAATAATTCCTCTTGACTTAAGTAAAATATGTCTAAGACTTATCATTACAAAAATTCTTATCAAAATCTTTGAAAAAGAATGAGGAGATCGTATAAATATCCTTTTCGAAATAGGGGATGGAATGTTCAGAGTCATCTTTGTATGAACTAAAACTAGTAATTTACCGTAGAAGATAGGAATCTAAATGTCCTTTCGTATAGATCTTAGGTAGCGTGTTAACTGGATTACATGAGACTGTTTAGATACTAGGTTCATTCAACTTAAAACTCGATCATTCGTAATAGATTCAATAAATGTATAAAATAGAAATACAATCGAATTAAGAGTATGAAATTCTAAAAAGATAATAAAATATAATAAAAAGAAACATAAGAGACATAAATGGATGGTAAAATAAGAAAACATTATTTTAAATAATTTTAAAAAGTTTCACAAAGTCATAAAAATTCTTTAATATACCCTCTTTAATATACCAACAAATTCCTATGATTCTAATACACTCTTCCATTTCCCGAATCAATGTAAATTTAAAGACTCTCAATATATTACCGAGAAATATATACGGTAAAACGACTTAAATGGGTGGTTAAATATTAATACTTTTAAATTCGTTTCGTAGACGATTTACATATTTATAAGTAATATGTTTAATAAATAAGATTTCTATCGAATTTAGTTGTTTATATAAAGGTCTCAAAACTTTTAGTGGGATAAATGTGTGGACAGACAAAATGTACAGAAATCAAATGAATAGGAGGGAGAAGGGACGGATAAAAATAAAGTATCAAATTAAAAAAGTTTTGAGACTAGGGTCGATTAAATGAGAACAATTTTTTGTATACGGAGTTCCCTTGGGAGCGTAGTCTACTAAACACTAAAAGTACTCTACACTAATATTACCTCATAATTGACGTCAAATTGAGACAAAAGTGCAAATCCAAGGAATAGCAAATGTACGACAAAATCAAGTACTTCCAGTTCGATTACGGCCCGTGATGACCCGTATGTAAAAACTAGTAGCACTTTTGTCTACCTACTTCATGTTACTATAACGACATTGTTTTAGTAGCACCCTTCTCGATCACTCTCTAAGAAAACCACCAATGTCTTTACGGTCACGTATGACAAATTACATGTATTTACTGTTTGGTGTTAAGAATTATGTTCCATTCTTATACTTTATATATCCCGTTATATATAAAAATTTATTCATCGAGAAATTAAACTAAGACCAGAGACCACACTAATCAATTCACATCAAATGAGTTCCACTACCTATATAAACCTTTTACGAAAACCCAATAACATTCACTCTTTTGACCTTAACTTTTCATTATACTGGTCCCGACTCTTAACCCTATATAAAACATAAGTTTCAATTGATAATATTTTATATTAATAATATTTTATATTTAACCTGATATTTTATATTTAACCTGAAAAAGAGGAACGATTTTAGGGAAAGTACTGACATAGTGTGTAATTGAGTATAAGTTTGAAGAAGTGGATTGAACATTTCGGAGATAATATACCGAAGATTAACAGAGAGGTCTAAGTAAATATTGGTGAGAAGTAAAGTTTGAAGTATGCGAACTGACTATAAATTTGAACAAACCCAGTGTGGTTTAGTAAAGTGCATAAATATAGTTATACAAGAATATAGAAAAATACAAACGGTTACTACTAGAATAAAGAAGAAAACGGATTAAGGACGAGTAGAGTTCTAAGTTAAGTACACAGTAGACGAAACGGTTCAAAAGGAACTTGGACGGTCTTTCATAGGGAAGAACGGAAGAGTATCGTATGAACATAACCCGTGAATAACACGACCTTAATATACGACCGAACGGAAAGGGTGAAGTGAGACTAGACGAGTGTCTGTCCCTGGTACAGTATGATACTGTACCAGAATTAGAAAAATGAAGAGTATAAGATTATATCTGAAACGTATATTTTTTCTTTCGTACATTATTTCCAAACAACTCTGACTATCTTTAGTTGAAAGAAAAACATAAATTGGTAAGTCGTTTTGAACGACCTAAATACTGACTTTTCGATTTTAAATTAAATACACTCACATCATCTCCAACTCATTGGAACAATCTATGATACATACACTAAAAATTCTTTTTGAAACGATATAACTAATCTAAAGTTTAACATATATTTATATAACGATATGAATTGACGAAGTCTACCTTTTCTTAAAATCAAGACAAAATTCGAAACTCCAATACACAATGAAGAGTAAAACACCACTCAAAATGAAGTACTTATTAGTTCATAGACCATAAAATATCATCTTTTTCATCATGATACAGTCATCATGACAAACTCATCGTTGTTGAAACCGAAATACAGAACAAAGAAAAAAAAATGAGAAGTCTTATTTTTATTTTCGACTCTTGTAATGGATATTACCTACTAGTGTATAAACGTAGAACGAAAAGACTCGTAAACAAACTCAAAAGAAAATTGTATATCGATTATAACTAAACGATCTACCATTATTAAACCTGAAATTGTAAACTTTATGGAAGACACAACTCGAAAAGTAAAAAAAATTAGGAATTAAAATATTATCAAAAACTTTATACTAAACGTCTCCTCAAATTATTTCTTTGACCCGTCCGGGAACGACCTTATCTTTGTGATGGGGGGCTGAATTCTCTAAAACAACTCCTTCTGTTGGTCGCTAAACTCTTTCTTGATCTTCTTACCCTACGGGTCGAACGAGTCTTTCGGAACGTCCTTTTTGAAGATCGTAGAGTCTTTGACTCTCTCAGACTCAGAAGACACTGTTGTCCAATCAGGTAAAAATAACGTAAAATAGTTAAAGTATAAAGAACTATTAACATTTTTATTCTATACGAGTAACATTTTCGTTCTCGTTTTTTGGAATAGGATATCATACTTCTGAGGTTAAATCTTTTAGACTTTAAGGTAGTAAGTCTCTATTTTCCGTTGTCAAATCAAATGGGGAAACGGTCTATCACGATCTATTGTGATATATGTATATATGGTAAAAATTCGACTTACTCTACTAAGACGATTGAGAGGTAGATACATACAATGGATGAAACTAACTGAAAAGAACCGTTCTATGGATCTTTTTGATACTTTGACGGTTAAGTGATTTCGAAAGTTCTCCTACGTGAGATAATTAAAGTATAAATTCGTTTTATTGTGATGACCATTTATCATAACCAATTACATCTCATAAATAAACTAAGAAAAGTCTTAAGTATTTTGTGTTTAATCGTCGTTGATTTAAAAATTATATAAGGTTCACTTCTTGTAGGCACATTAGATATTTTGTTTACTCTTCATATATTTTTATATTTATAAAATTGTTAAGATATTAATAATCGACCACTTTAGTTATTTTATAATTCCTGATGTTTTTATTTTACGTAAGAAAGTGTTAACTTTTATGTTACCGGTTACTAAAAAAATTCTAACTAGAATACTAATTCAACACTTATATTAAATTCTACTGTAAAACATAACATTTCTTCCATGCAAAGACAAATCACCAATCCCTTTACTCTTCTCTATTTAATCTAGAAAAGGAATTTGAGTAAACAGAGAGGCAACAAAAAAAAAAAAAATTAAATGAGACTCACCTAGTAAAACTTAGTGGGAAAAAACATTCCAAACACACAAAATAAAAATAAAACATTCTTTCGCAAGAGCCGCAAACAAATGAAAACAGAAAATGTCTGTCTAAGGATACGTGGAAATGGATCTATTTAAAATCGTAAGAGGAAAGTTGAAATCTGCTTAAATAAGAAAGTGACTCTAGACATTCTGATGTCATACAACACCACTGACTACATATCCATACGTGTTTAGAAAGGTCTGAACATTGAACAAAAGTACGTTTAACTTATCAACTCAGGATCTAGAACTAAAATTCGTCGTAACTCAGTCGTAAAAATTTTCTGATACTTTTGCCATAATATGACGGTATAACTATGTATTTACGTCATACGTCATGTCACAGAAAGTCATGGTAGTAACATCAGAAACCACTCGGTATGGTCTGTTCCTGACGTGAAAGAAGTGCATGTAGTTTCCGGTTACACATCTCGTCCGCTTTGAGATATCAAAATGTTGTCACGTCAAAGTAATATCATTGGAACAGGTACAATCATCCTTTATTTTATCGAGTCATCGATAGTTCTCCAAAGACTCAAGTTTATTGAGATCATTTGAACAATATCAAGGACAGTAAAAACTCAATCAAGGTAGAGAAACACTAAAGAAGGGAATACTTTCCCTCATTTAGACGAAGGTTTAATGAAGGACAGTAAAAACTCAATCAAGGTAGAGAAACACTAAAGCAGGGAATACTTTCCCTCATTTAGACGAAGGTCTAATGAGGGATCTTGAATGGGGTTCTACCTCGATCAGACAATAAGAAGTGAATTAAAAAATGTGGAGATAAACGAACACTGACAAGCATAACCACCCTCCTGTCCTGACGTATTTACCGCATTTGCAATCACCGTGGACTCGTGAGTCTACTTCCACTTAGGAGATCAGTGAACCGGTTCGAGGTTGGGACAATAAGAACCAAGTGAATATAAGACATCGTAGTGTTATAATTTAAGATATGTCAGACGAAAAGTAGAAAAGACAAAGAGTGTTCTCATAGATTTAAATGTCTGAATTGTGTATAATAAAAATGATTCAGTTTGATTCTGTATAAGGGGTATTATAAGCATAGACTGTCCTGAACGGTCGAAAAGGGGTAGGAAATGTAAACAAAATAAGGGAGACATACTTTTCCGGTGTAGATATACGAGGTATAGGAAAAATAAGACTACTCATGAAGGACAATGTGTGAAATATAGGACAAAATATTCAAAATTTTTTAACTCGTCACCCGCAACACGTCCATGCAAGTACAGAGAAAAATCATAAATTTTTTTTTTTTGAACTTCTCTACGTCGACTCTCCTCGATCTTATTGATTTTTTATTTCTCTACCATTTCCAGTTAAGTGTACATTGACAATACTATCAATACAAGTCCTGACTCAAAAATCTTCCGTTACTGCCATGACGGAGTCATTTTTTGGCACACAGGAGATATCTTAATGATCTTTATCCGTGAAACTCAATTATCTTTATCTTATAACATTTAGATATTTAAACCCTACACACACTCTAATAACTGATTTTTAACTAAAGATGGTGATAGAATAGAATGTATAGTGTAATTCTTTAGAAAGAAGGTAACGTCCTGTTAAATTGTATGTGTTGACTTATTCTATTAGATAATATAACAAGGAACCTTAATGAATAGAGGAAAATAATCGTCCCTTTAAAATGAAATTACGGGTACGGTAAAAAAAAGGATAAAAAGGGATGTCAAAAGTTTATTAAATTAAACTATATTATGAAAGTGTTATAGTATCTCTTGGACATAAATAGAGAGTCCACATGTAATTCTAATACTCACTGATCACCTTCATTATTTTTCTCTAGAAGAAGTATTTTAGGCAGTCTCACTAAAAAGAAGAGAAGGACTTTTAGAAAAGTTATTTCAATTTTGGATTCTTGGTAATTTTAGATCAAAGAAGTCTTACTATAAGGTTTATTCTTATAATTAATTAATTTACTCATAAACAAGGAGAAAACGATTGTCTATTGGTTTTTTTAGGTATCCGCAGTGAAGAAGTCGTACTAAGTAACAGAATAACTTTGGTTCATTATTCACTATCCTTTCATAAGAAGTTAGGTATAGTGTGACGGAGAATTAGACGTTTTCTTTTAAATGGAATTGTGAATAGAAATCTCTAAATCGGTCGTCAAGAAATGATGATCATATATGTAGTCCTCATGGACCCTCTGACAAAGACTCCTGTATGGTAGACTCTGAATAACCCTAGTCATAGACACCTCCTTCCCAGGTCTCATATATAAAAAATTTTCTACAAGTCTATTAAGACTCACATGGAGACCAATTCGTAGTACCGAGATCCGATATACTTATTTTGACATAAGACTCCCTCTCCCTTGAAACGAACTTAATAATAAACGAACACAATGAGTATAGAATGAGTCTTTGATAACCTTCAGGAATGACATATAGATATATCGTATGAGTCTAAAATTTTCGTTTTTTATTTGACTTTGGTTTTTTATTCCCATCTTTTTTACTTCATTTTTACCAGATGTTCAGTTTTTATTCAACTATAAGGTCTTTTAATGTCAACCAAGGACTCTCATTCTAGACCATCTCACCTGTTATAAGAGTCATAAAAGTCCTATAAAAGTCATCGTAGTCATAAAATTCAAGGAAATTTCGTCCCTGGTTCAGTACAAAAATAAATTTAGAGGTGTTACATCATATTATGTACTGTGTACTAGCTACGGGGAATTTACAAAAGACCAAACTAAAGTAAGGGAAACCTTTAACGTCATTACTCAAAGGATCTCCACTAGAAGTCACATACCCTCACGTCGGTAAAATTTTCCAATCGGGTTTATCGATATACAATCCTTCTTTCAGTTTTTATACACCACGACAATACCGAAAAAGAATCTATTTGACATCCAAAGTGAAACCAAGGATTCGGATGTGGAGGGTGTAAGGACTCTTAAGTCAAACACCACGATGGATCCTTAGACTTCGGAAATTTTCAAAGGGACTATAAGATCGGTCGGATCGTACAGAAAAATATCTGACGAAACCCCCTTAATAACTGAAATTTACGTAAAGATATTCCTTTTACCTGACGAAAGAAACTTCGTCACGAGAAATTCATAAAAAGAGACCCATCACCTTACTTGAAAGATAAAAGGAGGAGACCAATAAAACAAACAAGACCACTTGTATAGAAAATGAGAAGACCAAACTGTTTTATTTCAATTTTGGAGAAAAGAAAAAATAAAATGGAAGATAATTTAGACTTAGGGAACATTAAGAAGGTTCCGGTGATAAGACATTTGTGCAAAGTAGATTTGGTCCAACAAGGGATAGTGAGAACGAACATCCCAGAAAAGGACAGTAATACCAAAACGAGTACTTCATAGGGAGTAAACTTTTTACAGGAGAATAGGAGTGATAAGAACTTTGAAACAGGTGAAAATTCTGAAGGGAGCATCGGGGTTCAGAAATACTTAGAGGGATTAATGGGGACATCGTTGATAACAGAAAAAGGGGGATAAGATCAGGGTCAGATAAGAGTCATGGTTTCAATATAAAACGGAACGAATGACAATATTTCCGGGTAATCATCGTTCCTTAAATAATTAGAAAATAGACAGGAATGTCACGGAAACAAATACGATAAGGAAGACGGACCTTAGTAGAAAGAGCAGAGGTTCTATTAGAAGAGATGTTTAGGAAGTTCTGAATCGAGTCAACCGTAAAGAAGATCCTTCATAAAGAATCGTACGTTGTAGAAATGTTCACACACGTACCCAGGTATCACGAAGAGATCCTGGAACATGTATTCAGACAAATCGTAAATCGTAAATCGTGAAAGATAACATTACCTCATATGTAAAGACACTAAAACAACTCTCAAGGAATTTCACTCATTTAGAATACAGTAAAAAAGAATTGTAATAATTATGGATCGTATCATGAGCCTCTTCCGTTACCGTGGAGTGAGGTCATGAGAACGGACCTTTTAGGGTACCTGTCTCCTCCGACCATCCGACGTCAGGCACCCCAGTGACTCTCAACCTGTGCTGACTCACTGAAGTGAAAGTGAAAAGTGAAAGGACGTAACCTCTTCTTTTACCGTTGGGTGAGGTCACAAGAACGGACCTCTTAGGGTCCCTGTCGCCTCGGACTATCCGACGTCAGATACCCCAGCGTGTCCCAGCCTGTGCTGACTTCACTGAATCGTCGTCGTCGTCGTATCATGACTTTTACAGTGTACGAGTAGTTTGTACAACTCTTACTTCAAACCTAAAAACAAAGGTCTGACGGTCTTGAACTTAGGAACATCCAAGTGGATGACACTACTGTCGTGGTGAGTATGTTCAAGGTACCTTCTATAAACGTGTCTCTTTTAAGGTCTCCTTTATCAAAACATACTGTAAATCCGTCTTAGGAAGTCGTAGTGTATTCCAAAAACCTGAGTTTAGGGATACTCCTTCCTTTGGAATTGGGACCCCTGGCTGCATATAAACTGACACAACTAGTCTATTTTAATGAAAACGAGAATTCTCGAAATAAATGGATGTAACAAGTCTAAAGGGACCGAATCGGGTCACGGAATCGTCTACTTAAAAAACTGGGTGTAACGTAATTCGAGTGTAGGATGACAGTTCGTAACTACAAAATAGACAATGTTACTCTTCTCTGTCTCCCCCTTTTGCGTTCATTACATTCGAAATCGTTGTTCTTCAAACAGAGACAATTCCGGATTTTATCGACTGAATTCGGTGAATTAGTACTTTGGAAGTCCTTCGTCTTCGAGACGATTTGACCTCAACATCACCAACTCTAAAAGAATTGAAATAGTATGTCCGTGTGATTTTCTTGTAACGTCAAGAATCCTTCAGATCTTTACTCTGTAAATCGAAGAAAACCTGAAGAAAAGGACACTGTTTGTACCATTAGTAAAGAAGGAAATCAAAAGGAACAGTCTCACATAAAGTGAAGGTAATAGGATTACTGAGTATAGGTTTTATATTCTGTAGACGTATAGTCAGAGGTGTGGTAATACAGATTTTACATAGAACTTAGATTGTTTAAGAGTGACAGAGAATAGGTTTTCGTATCAGTAAAGAACGATTATAACGAGATATTCGTTCTATTTCTCGCATACAACGACAAAATCATGAAAATGACTGAAGATCAAAATGAAATAAGAGATTAGAAAAGAAATGTTACATCAGTCTTATTAAAAGAAATTTGAGTCGCACAAAAGTAACATAAATCTTACAAATAGGTGAAGGAAAACGGCAATTTTGAAAGTACTGACTTTCCGGGGGTAAAATAGGGACAGATGTAGTAGAGAACGGTAAAGAGCGGAGAATGTGATATCAGATAAACTGGTGTGATCTTCGGAAAGCCTAACTTAAGCACGAGTGAAGCACCCGATAAGTAAGAAGGTGGATTAAGTAATACAAAGTTGACTTTGCAATCAAATAGAATATGGGGTATTAGAATTCAATGGGAACGAGGTAAAATAAGGATATTACATAATACTACTATAGTCTTAAGTATACACATTAAGAAACCAATTATTTAAAAAGGTATCAATTGATATTTAAAGTACCCCTGCCCTGACCTGTGAAACAATTGTGACTCAGGGTCACGGATCGGATCACGGATGTATCTGTGAATTAATTTTAAGTCACCTACTTACTTATGAGCACGTAGATACAACTTTAATATCATAAAGAGAAAATTATTATAAAGTGAATTTCTTTCCAAAATCTAATTAGTCTATAACCTTTCCTACTGTCATCAGGACAACAAAGGGTGGTCAACCAACTCGTCCTTGAGTTGGATAGGGTCATTGTGACACGTTATAAAATCTCATGCAAGAATGAGGAAAATGGGAAAGTAATCAAATAATTAAGTAAACAAAGTAATTTAATAACACACGAATAATATACGAACCACACCTTCTTTATCCTTATGTTTTCCCTCTATTGTGGGGACGAGAACTCTAAGAATGTCTTATCGTCCCTTATACCCGAACTTTGTTTATTGTCATTACTTCGATATTAACACCCTTTCACGATAATTTTACTTTCACATTCAATCACATCTCGTCATTAAGAACAGACCCTCGCTAAAACTGGAAGTCTCCCGTAAACTGTCATGACCTCTTTAAAGACCAACAGTGTCGACTCTCTCCCTCAGTCATGATGATCATAAATCACCCATGTGTCCTTTCGGGAGGTGTGATCTTAGTAGACTGGATTTTACAGTCGTCACGACTCCGACTCGTCGGGACGGGACCTTTGCCTCAGTAACCGTTATGAAGATACGTCTTTGTCGTAAATTCGTTTTCCTATATAACTTCAATAATCCACCTCCTCACTCTCAACAACTGGTCAGTTTCCCTTCTTTTACTCCTTTCTAGGTCTTCAACCTGTCAATCGGAGAAGAGACTACATAACCTATTTGACTTTTTTCCGATCATACACAAAGAAAAACTCGTTTCCTGTGGTCCACTACCTCTCTGTCCGTCTCCGGGTGAATATATTTCGGAGTATCCAACGTATTCCTATTTATAACCCGAACAGACAATTTATAGGTCACTTGTAAGTCTCATGTAACAACGTAGATACCTAAATCTTGAGTCTTGTATCTGTCATCCATATTAAAATCCTTAAGAAGGGTCTTCTTCATAAACTTGAGAACTCAAATATAACCAGGACCTTGATAGTCCTTGTCCAAGTCTTTTCTATCTTCCGACCCAAGTAAGTACCAATCCTAAAACAATTCATTCATACTTTTTCTTATGACACCGGTCTTTTTGTCGATGACACGAGAGACACCTTTGAGTCTGGTCCTAAGAACATGTTAGGGGGCGAGGGAACAAGAAACCATCTTACGATCACTAAAAGATTTCACTCTAAACAAAAAAAATTCCAAAGTGTCAAAATAAAAGATTAAATAAAAATTGACCTCCTATTAACGAAATGTCACAACACAACCAAAGGTGACATGTTGTCGCACTTATTCGGTATTCATATGTACGAAGGGAAGGGAGAACTTGGAGGGAGGGTGGGGGGTGGGGGTAGGGTGTGTCCGAGTACCTGGTCGTCCCTTCCTTCCTACTCTACTTAACTCTCTCATCGTGACTTTGTATGTAATGGTACACATTTTATCTATCGATCCTTCGACAACATATTGTCCCTCGAGTTGGGCCACGACACTACTGGGTTTCACTCTAAAACTACGAACAGGATTGTTGTTGTTGTTTTTTGAATGTCATTTAAAGAATCGTATTTGATATTACTCACGAAAGAAGTCATTAATAAACTGAATAGACTCTAAACTAAGAAAGGAAAACCATTTGAGACCTCCTCCTTCACGGTAACAAACTTCGTACATAATGAAATCTCAGTTATTTCATTTTAATTACACACTGAAGTTTACTCTTCATTTATTCTTTAAGTAGAATCAGATCTGAGTGACTAAATATAATCTATATGTTAACTAAGAAAAGAGTACTTCGTGTTCGTCCTCTTGGTCTTATAGATCTCGTCGGTAGTTCTTCACTAAAGAGTTTCGTGAACTTTCTTCTTTGGTAAGCTTATTAATGGTTCCGTAGTGTACTCGTACTTCTATTTTCAGGACTTTGTCAAAACGTCAGCCATTCTTAAAAAGAAAATCGAGAGACTCGTATGGGTAGGTACAAGTGCTCTAAAGAATCGACACATTCCTCTCACTGGACAAACCCTCAGTCCTCTCTGGACCGGTTCCCTACTAAGACGGCACTTGTACTACTCACCAACATCCACAGTGGTTTGACGGTCCAACATTAAAGGAGTCGATATTGAAAAATTTACGAAGAAAATTTCTTTTGTCAAAAATAGAAGGACAATCTCTTAATACTTTTTAATATTAGTATCCGGTTTGACCAGTAAACTAAACCTTGAAGATTTCTCTTCATGCCTCCAATTGTAATAAAAAGAAAGGGGAGATGGAGGGAGGGTGGGACGGAAGGCATAAATCAGAATGCAATCCTATCAACCCTTACATCCCTTATCAAAAGTAACGAGGTACCTGATACAAATTGTTTTAAGATCTATCAGATCCAATCTCATTATAATCGTCCTAATTATACTATAATATTTTGTCAAATACGTATCAAGTTCACGGGACACAATCTAACAGTAGTAATTGGAGGAAATCACATTAAAAGTTCATAAATCGACATAGAAAATTATTGTCATTCAACTTATATAATCATAACATAATACAAAGTCATTTATACTATAAGACTCTCTACAAAGTTCCTAAAGTATGACATTCTGGTAAGTCAACGATATCCATAAATAAAAAATAAAATAATCACTCTTGTTTGTCGAGATTACATCCAAAGTCTCATCGATTAAAATCCTAAATTTCTACGAGTGGGTCTCTTGATTTCTTTTCTCCTGTGAAGTTGTGTATTAAAGATGAATGACTTGAATTAGAGTTGTCATTGGGAGATTAATGTCACATCAGAAATTATAATATTCCGGTATAATTGGTTTTACAAGGTAATTATCCCATCAGAAAATTAATATAGAACGACTTGTTTCACTATAGCTATTTAATAAAAATTTAAATCAAAGGAAAAACTTTTTCAAACTAATGTATAGAAGAATGGTATTTTTTGTTATCAAAAAATAATAATAAGGTTTAAGACGTTTATGGGACCTCTGATATTTTTTGAACTCCTTGACCAGTGAGATTTCGTGAAGGACTTTTTATGAAGAAACTCATCTAGACCCACTTACTATCTTCTCCTGTGGAATCCTTCCTTCTTTTTCGTGTCCTCATTTATGTTCCCTCTTTATTAAAACAGTCTATATTTTTGTATAAAACGATCCCGAAAACGATCAATCCTAAAAATAAACAATCGCAAATGTAATACCAACTATTCAAAGTAGGAAAATTGATTATAGTTTTTTCACCTTTCTAATGAATCGAATTACATCTTAGTACCAAAAAACACCCAAAAAAAAACCACAAAAAAAATCAAACCGATTAGTCCACGTCAAATTTAAACATCTTTAATCGTGAATTTCAATCTATCAAATAAGTATACCAATTATATACTATTCCATCGTCGGATAACGAAGTGGAAATCAGCTTTTTCCCACCGTAACTCTTTTATCTAATCGATCGTATTTATAAAAAGTTAAACCGAATAGAAGACCTCATTTGGTTGTCAACCAGGGTAACAGACATATTTAGGACGTGGTTTCCTAACTAGGACGTGGTCTCATACAACTAGTACTCATACTGGTAACAAAGGACCAGAGTACCGGTCAACAAATCCTAGTAATTTTAGTGATCCAAAAGAGTAAATTTCCGTACGGAATCTTTGATTCCCGTCGTCTCCTACTCCACCACCCTACCGTAGTAGCTGAACCACCTGTACTTAGACTCGTTTGAGTCACTCTATCACTTCCTGACCCTTCGGACCCGCACGACGTCAGGTGCCCCAGCGTTTCTGAGTCCGTACAGAATCGCTGACTTATTGTCGTTTCTTTCATTGAACGTCTCAGAAATCGAAACCCCTGATTTATCAGGACCCCAAAACTTACAATCAAAATAAAGGAAGTTAGATACGTTTGAACTCATTCAACGAAGTAAAAAGATTTGGAGTCAAAAAAATTTTATATTTTACCTCCACTAATACCCTACTTAATTCTAGTAAAAAATTCACGGACCGTATATCATACTGGAATTCATCGAGAAATAAAGGAAGACAATGAATTTAGGATTGGTAAAGTGTTTACATGTCATATATTTTAAAACTACAATCACATTCTTTTTAAAGGACTCTTCGAATCTTAGTGTCTTCGGTATTTCTCTATGAGAGGTCTATAAATCTGTCGAAAGAAAAATCTTCTTTTAGAGATTAAAACCAACTTTATAAAATCTTTTAAATTTTTATGTTTTTTCATCTGATTCTTAGCACGTATCAAGGGGTTGGGTTTCAATTAGTGAGTTATTCAATCATACAAAAGAAAGTAAGAATAAAAATATATGTCTAAATACTAAATAAAAACATCAACTAAATTATGATATATATGTCAAAATATAAAATTATAAAGACAGTGATTTGTTGAAAGGGGTACAACGTCTAAGAAACATTTTTTACAAATTACCGAATTATTATTAAGTAACTCACTAGTTTAAGAATAAATGAATGAGTAAGGGAAGAATATATAAATAAAGATGAAAATGTATTAAAATTTTTCTGACGATTTTTACTTTGAAGATATAAAAACCAATAAAGAAATGTAAAGGTATCACCTCAATAATCCAATTTTCGACACTCGTATAACTCCTTAGGTTTCCCCAACTTTTATATATTGAAAGAAAAAAAAAACTTTTTCGTTACCAAAATAAAAAAATTAAATTTAAATAAATAAAATTAACCTCCGATTAATGAAATGTTATAACATAACCAAAACGGTATGTAGTTGTACTTAGACGGTGCACAAGGGTTAGGACTTGGGAGGAGGGCGGAGGGAGGGGCATGGTAGGGAGATCCAGTAGGGTCACGTGGTGGGGGCTCGTAGGACATAGGACGTAGCTTGAATCTGACCGCTAAGCAAAGTATATATAATATGTACAAAGTTAAGGTAAGAGGGTTTAGTAGTGTGGAGAGGGAGAGGGTATCTTGGGGTTTCTGACAAGATATTGAAGGATTAGTGTGAAAATACCCTGGTGAAAAAAAAAAAAATTGTTTAGCCCATAAGTTATCTAAAGTCCGTTAACGAATTTCAGAAACACTAGATTAATAAAAACGTAGAATAATTGACTCTTTAAGTAAAAATTGGAGACAATTCAAGTCGGAAATAATTCCATAAGTATCTCGTACACTGGTATTATCCTTTTCTATAGGAATCCGTACGCACGAGTCAGAGAAGTCAACATAGGCTGGGAAACGCTGGGACACCTGATATCAGGTGGTTCGAGGACAGGTACCCTAAGAGGTCCGTTCTTATGACCTCACCCAACGACACGGGAGGAGGTCCCCTAGAAGGACTAGGTCCCTAACTTGGGTGTAAAGGACCCCGAGGACGTAACGTCCGTCTCAGAAATGACGACTCGGTAACCCCTTCGAGGATTTATAGGAACATGAAATGAAGTTACTTGGGATTTTAAGAAGTATACTTTTTAAAATACCATTAAATTCTATAGATCCGAACTACTCTTTATGATGTCTTACACACGGGTTTCGACGAAGGAAAAAAGTTGAAAGTGGGTTTATTAATTATTATACGACAAATTTGACAAAACACCATTGACCTTTCCAAATATTTTGTAAATAAAAGGGATTCACGTTAATAAAAAAAGTTTCCTTTATATAACAACACATTCCTAGTCATAAGATTCCTCACATAAAGGACCAACTATGAAAGGATTTAAATATAAATAATAAGAATTATATAATAACCAAACTTAACCAAACGAACACTCTTTAAAAAGTGGTTTTCAGGTCTGTTTAAAGGATCAAATGGACGAATATAAAGTGAGAACACTGACCTTTGGATCCTGTTATAAAAAAGGGAATTAATAAAAAAATAATAAAAAAAGAGAGAGTTAATTAAGAATTTATTTATAGTGCCTGGTTCGAATGGAGACATCTTATACACAATCATATAACTCAATTTTAATAAGTTTATATTCGTTAAGGTTCTTCGTATTATCATATTACAAATATTAAAGATAGTAAATATCTTATTATTAATCACATAGCCTAAACCCCAATCGACTTATGAGAGAGGACTAGTACTGTTGGTACGTCCAACCAATATAGCAGAATTTTTCAGTTTCTGAGTTTGTGTCGTTTCCTTTTGAAAGGACTTTTACAGTACCAATTTTTATCGTAAAGAAAATTTTTTTATCCGATCAGAACCGGCGACAAGAACAAAATAACAAATTAATTTGAAAAAGACGTATATATGAAACTTTTTCAGTCTTTTAGAAGTATAAAATTTTAAATGGGTATAAAATTTGACGTCATTCTGGTGAGGTAAAAGTAATTTTAAAAGACAAATAAATCACAGTTTCGATTCAACTAAAAACGAATCCTTTTAAAATTTCCACGTTAAACTTCAATAAATTCGTTAGACGAAAGTTCGTGGCATTCATAAAAACTTTAAACATCTATTTATCACTTATACCATCAGTAGATAAGTCATTTTTTCCCAGGAACACTTTAGACTTGTCAAAAAACTTACTTGGTATAATCACAGAAACTCACCTGAAAGACCTAAAATGTGACCGAAGGTGAGGTAACCAAATCACTTCAAGTATCTTAAATTGTTTTTTTTGTTTAGACTCAACAATTTTTAACTATGGTGAAAGATCGTCGTAAAGGTTTTTGTTCTTAAGTAACTCTTGAGTACTACATTTATATGGTCCACGATCACTCAATCCGTGTTATCTAATACCTATAATTCACCGTTATATTAATCAATGATCTTTCCTATCTTCCATTTTAGTAGTCTTCCTTTTGAATGTTTAAGAGGACCCCAGCTTCCTTCAGAATAAAACTACTTTTATAGTTTCTTTTTTTCCGACATATCTCAATAATCTTAATTTTTATTTATTTAGAAAGTGGTTATTTTTGTCGTCATCCTATAGGATGAAGTCATAATTGACAAAGATGTTTAAACCTTATGTTCCATGAGACACTCCTTTTTTTTTTGCAAATTTAAATTAAATTATAAACTCTACGTTTCGTTTTCGATCTCTAGAACACAACAATGACTTACTTACGTAAACGAAACTACAAGTCGAAATCTACCAAAATAAAGCATGATTTGTTTATGTCCATAAAATTTTCCGAGTTCTCAGATACGTGAATTTGACTCACGAAGGTAACAAGAGAAAAGATTACAAGTGTGATTACTAAAAAAAGACGTCTTTGGACTTTTATGGTGTTCGGTCGGTGGAAGATTCGTCGTTCAACATCTCCACCTCTAAGGAGTACATCCCTGTAAATACTAACTCAGTTTCCTCCCCCCAATACTACTACTCCATGGAAGTGACATCGGGAACCGTGACAAAGGTGGACAAGAAAACGACACACTTACGTTCACGAAACCCGTACGGACGTGGGAATGTGACACAGACACCGGCGTATTGGATGTCGAAACGGTGGGTGCCAGACTTTAATGGAATGGTTAACGATTGTCATAATTTATGAAACTTAAAGTTCACTTTTAAATTGATCTTTCAAATACTTAAACCGTTTTTCTTATTAAAACATAACGTTCTCAATTAAGGAAACAAGTGTGTGTCTTAAACAAATGAGAGTCCAACCATTCAAAATTAATACAAACAAATTAATTTATCGTTTTTTAAAAAACTCGTGAATTTTAAAAATAAAAGGAAAGGACAAAACGAGCTTTATAGTTAATGATATGAAACGGGTGATAAAGGATGGTCTTCTGGGATGTCAGACTAAACCACATATAATCATTTATCTATCCGAAGGGACCCCACAGTCAATCATTTCTTAAGCGGACGTCACGTCCTCTGACGGACGTCATATCGTCTGACCCCAACCAAACCAAAACAAAGAAAGGGGTTGGAGACACACTGACTTGACTTATTAAGTAGTCGTAACGATTTATGGATGGTCATAAAACATGTGACCCGTGGAGTAGAATGGTGAAGAATAGTGAGGTGACAATTAAAAGTAGATGAATCAAAAGATTGTAATACCTCAGTGAAAACGAAGGACAGTACCAAGAACCCTTAGGTCTACTTTTAACGATAACAGAACTAGGGTAGTCTAAGGGGGGGGTGGTGGTGAAAAAAGAATTGTAAGAAGCTAAAGCTAAAACTAGAAAAGGTATAAACTTTCTTCGGTCATTTCGACAAAGACTTATCATTGTTGTCTCTTCTGTCTAGGACTTAAGATAGTAAATAATCAATAATGACCGTACCTACTCTTGACTTACATATAATCAAAAAAAAGGTTCATTGAAAAAAAGTCTGACTGAAGTTCCAATATTAATTAACATACTCAGTGAAGTGAAAGTACTCAATTAGTGGTTTTAGTCTCCACAGTATTTCTGTAATGATAATGACACGGTGACATTCTTTCGTACCCGGCATTTCTCTGACTCTTCATTTAAACACTCAATCCTTGACTAGTCCTCCTAAAAGACTTCGTCTATCTATCTATATAACGTTGAGAGACACACACTAGGTTTTATACGATACCCGTCATCAAAGTCACTTAGCCTCCATTACCTACGTCAGAGAACTAACGAGGTTATAATATCGAAGTATCACAGAACTCTAAAAGTAAAAAGTCTATAAAATTTTATATTTGTAAATTCTTATGTCAGTAAGGAGTCATAGTCCCCCTTAACCAAGGTCCTGGGACGGACTGGGGTCGTCTATGGTATAGACGTCTACGAGTTTAGGTAATATGTTCTATTTGTGTTATACTTTTACTTTATGAATTTATAAATTATGAATTATCGTCATGTAAAAAGATAAATTGGTAAAGATACAACCACCATGAACTTCTAATACCGTTGACCGTACAAAATTCTTATAAGAATTTTACAATTAAACAACTAGTTCGTAGAATCACGAACAAAATCCCACTCGGAAGACCGTAAATGTTTTTATCCTAACACCAATTAATAAATTGTGACAGTAAACACGTTCACGAATACGATAACCGTCCTGAAACACAAACCACACACACACACACACAGAACTAAGTAACCTCACTATCAAATCGTCACGTACACGGAACATTAAGAATTTTTATTCAGTATACCTATGTCCCGACGCTAACATACCACCAAGTTTGCCCATGGACCGGACGACCGTCTCACCTCGACCTTAAATCGATTACGACTCGAGGGGTTCGGAATTTCTTCTTCGTACAAAAATTTATTTTTCTTGTAACTAAAAAGATTTACCAAGAGAATGTCTCGTCGTGTAAAAAGATTTAACAGTTCCACAACGGAAAATTTTTTAAGAAGTCAAGTCTGCCCTACGGAAAAACGTGAAGCGTGCTTCCGTGGTACGGTCCATCGACACCGGGACATACCTTCTAAAACTCTCTATGAATGCACATATAGTCTAGTGTAAACGATGGTTTTTTTTTCACGTCGCAAACTAAATATCATTTTTTTGTTTCCTGAAAGTTGAACGTACATTTCCTTAATAAAACAAAAACACTAAAAAAAAAAAAGAGATACTATTGGTAAGTTTTCAAGAATGAAATTTAGGGAATACCGTCTAGTACTACTGTGGCTTGTACGTTCCATAATAGTACCGGTATCCATTTAGGGCCTCACACATACTGTCCACACCGGGACTTCGTCCCAAGAAATTCCATGTTACTTGTAAAAGTAAAATAAATAAAAAAATTCACTTGAAGAATTTTACAAAGTAAAGGAACTTAATTTAAACAAAAGGATACATTAAAGAGAGAAGGATACAATCGGAACTGGTGGATTACAAGACCCCCAAAGAAAATATGTACTTAGATTCTGACTAATAATAAAAGATTTAAGTCCATGAAGTTGTTTTTGTTTTGTAAAATGGGTTCAATGGGATTATCATGTGGAGACCAAACAATCGTCCTCAAACTTAACATATATATAAACTTCGTTTATGTCCCATAACCACTCGTTTTCATCCTTGACTCAATAGACGAAGACCATTATAAAAAAAAAAGAGGAGACCATTATAATAATCAGTCATACCGAAAATAAAAGTAAAGTATGATTTAACGAAAGAAGTAAATCAATAAAGATTTTATTAAGTAAGTAATAGAATAAAAAGAATTAATACAAGGAGTATTAATTAAAATTAGAATCAACAAAGTTTTGTACGCTGGTAGTTCGACTACGTAATAAGACACTGATCTAGAAAGAACGGAGAATATGGTCTAGAATTGTTACAAAACTGTTGTCATAATAAACAAGAATATATAAACTTCATACTTTGGTGAGGTAAACCAAAAGTGAAAGAAATCACCTTCAGCGAGTGAACATAGGTTGAGAAACGTTGGGGTACCTGATATGACAGGTACCTTAAGAGGTCCGGTCTTATGAACTTACGCATCGGATAGGGAAGAGGTCCCCTAGAAGGGTTGGGTCCCTAGTTTGGGTCTAGAGGGTGTAACGTCCGCCTAAGAAATGGTCGATTCGATGTTCCCTTCGGGTTCTTGTGACCTCTCCCATCTGATAGGGAAGAGGTCGCCTAGAAGGACCCCCAGAGGACGTAACGTCCGCCTAAGAATTGGTTGACTCGATAGTCGTTTCGGGTTGAAAGAAATCCAATTGGTTTTTATTAGTGAAAAAAAGTGAGGAGGGAGGGGAAATCACAAACAATAAATGTTTTTTTTTTTGTTTTTGCGTTGTTGTTGTTGAAATAACTCCATGTCAAGTACAGTCGTTCGGTACATTCAACATACAAGGGAAAGAACTGTAAATGTTAACTTTTTAAAGGCAAAAGATATGAGATGGTGGAAATAGTTGAGCTAGACATTCTTTGAAAAACAATCAGAAAGAAAGTCATATATCATGTTTGTTTCCGGACAATCATCATCTGAATCTAGTCTTTTGTGAAATCTGACCAATCTTAATCTCAATGGTTCGTAGGACCATACGGACCCTGGTTTCCTAAAGGACCCCATGTCCTGAAATCTACGATTTACTAATTTCAAAGCCGTTTGATCCGGGTTCTACTCAACAAGGGAGAAAATTCTAGGGTACTCTCTCAAACTTTTGATGAAATGGTACTTTTTTTCTTTTTTTGAAAATACAAATTTTTAAGATCGGAATAGGGATCCATTGGATGTAAAGAAAAGAATTTTTAGTGATTTATGTACAGAAGATTTCACAAGTAGATGAAACACCTTCTCAATAGACAGTAAATGTGATGGTAACAGTAAAAACCAGTTGAAACCCATAGAAAAATAACTTGACCTTCGCAGTGAAAATAATTATGTACCCTATGAAAGTTTCTCAGTTGATTATTATGTGTGATGTTTGTTGTCATTTATGTGATACAGGGGGAGGGGGGTAGTCACTATTGTGAAAAGTTGATAAAGTAGTTTAGGAAAACCAAAATTCTTCCTACGGACATTAAAACACTAAAAATCAAATGGATAAAGGACAACTTAAGGTCTGGTACCCTACACTAACTGTTCGAGAGAAATAAGAGGACGGGGTATATGTGTGTAATTGTACATGTTAAAAATGGGGATGTAGTTGTGTGTCTTAAAACAGTAAACTAATTTGGTCTTAAGAGTCGAACATGACAAAAAACACACGACGAATCCCAACTTGATTCAGTATTTATAATAGTAAAATGAAAAAGGGGGTAGTCAACAGTAAAAGAAACCTTAATCAACCGAAAACAACAACAAACGAATCAAAAAACGAGACAAGAAGTAATCAAAAAACACACACAAAAACAACAACGACGACAAAACCAAAAAAACATCTTCAGACAAGACCTCGAAATACTGGACAAGGTCAGACGTAACCAAAAGACGAAAAGAAGCATACATCGATCATAGAACTCTGGAAGAAAGCGACAGTGAAAGTCCTACCGGAAACGTAGAACAAGAAACACATAAAAGACATAGAGTATATAAACACAAATTTATATGGACGACTAAGACTACGTCGTCTTTTAGAGATTTCAAATAATAAAGACATGTAAAGGTAGATAGACATTAACTCCTTATACATACAAAATGTATATATGTATTATATCCTTACACAAATATAGATTTTATATATATAAATATATGTTTTATATATATTTA
Source organism: Capra ibex (assembly GCA_006410555.1). Lineage (NCBI taxonomy): Eukaryota > Metazoa > Chordata > Mammalia > Artiodactyla > Bovidae > Capra > Capra ibex. The sequence goes on along the minus strand of SJYO01020080.1, from coordinate 16,261,033 downwards.
CATCCTTACGTATTAATATATTATATTTAATGTATTTAAATATAAAATCTAAATATTATATACAATATATATTTATCTATTTTTATCCTTATACAAATATTAATTACATATAAAAATCATATCCGTTTAGTAATCGTAAAACTTTTAAGACCGACTATTATATTTTAAACTCTTTTGTACAGGATATTCATTGTTTTTATTGTATATGTTTTACGTCAGTAAGCCATTATTATCATAGCAGAGTTTATTTCGATTATTGTCGACAGAGAGGACGACGGGACAACATTAATGAAGATTGTAAACATATCGGAAAGACGATAAAAATAAATCAAACATTTCTGTACGTATCTCGTAAAAAAATTGAAAATGATAAGTATAATAAAATATTAATAAGTATAAAATATTGAGTCTTTGTATAACACTCATATATAGATGGTGTAATAGATATGGTGGACGTAAATCATAAGATACCAAATCTACATGAGAGTAAATGATATATAATGGGAGAGAAACCTGTATGCAGTATATAAAAAAGGGGTAGACGGTAAAGACAAACTTAAATCAGATACCATGGAAAAGATATTTCGTCAAAATTTTATGACACCATAGATATGATAGAAAGGAGAGAAAAGACTTAAGACCTCAAAGTAACGATACGTTTTTCAGTAAAAATTGTTTCCATAATATTTAAAAGATATTAAAAAGAATTTTGTAACAATAATTATTTAAAAATAAAATATTTAAGTTTTTATGGGATAAATGTAAATTGACATCGTAAATAGACCCGAAAGACGTAAGATATAATTTATTTTTCAACGATATACAAAAATAAACTACCGACAGAAGGGTCCAAACGTCAATATGAACAATTTAAGGAAATGACAGGACAAAAGAAATTGAGATCATATTAAATGTATTCTTAATTAACGAGGAATTCTCATTTGATCTTGAGTGAATATTGGTATACTCGAACCGGAGAAAAGAAACCGACATCTAGAAAACTGTCTCAAAAACTAAGGAAAATGTTGTTAACTATACAAATTAACAAGACATGTAAGAACTGTAAACTAAGATTAGTAATGACTGTAAGTCATAATTTAGTGTTTTATACATATATCGTGTCTTAGATTGTTGTTAACGAAGAAGGATACAAGGGATTTAGTCTATATCATATCAAAATTAAAAGAAAGAAATACGAAGCAAATACTATTTAATTCCATTTCCAAAAAACAACAAAAGAAAAAAGAAAAAAGTATAAATAAGACAGGATAGTGTCATGATTTCTTTTGAGAACTAACCTAAATAAAACAATCGAAAAAACGACACTCATCTACAAAAAGTTGACACGTATAAATTCATGAAGATTTATATCTAAAGGAATACGTAATATTAATTTTGTTACAAAAATTTACAATATATACAAACGATCAACTTTTTGGTACACTACTTTTACAATCGAAACAATGACTGTTCTTCTAGTCAACGAGTTACTTTGAATCTAGAGAGACCCATTCACCGGAACTATTCCGAATTGAAGACATAATCCTTCTCAATCGTTACGCCAGTCAGTGTCAATGATAAAGTTGGTGTCCGGGAGGGTGTAACCCCAGACGGAGATATTTACCTTATTTATGATTTTTCAATTATCCGTCCGTCTAAACCTTTTTATTCACTCTTTTCTGTGAATCCATTCAGGAAGAGGGTTCTACTGAAACAATTCTAACCAAAAGTGACAATTGTCTTTCAGGGGTTTAGTATCATCGAATTTCTGTCTTCAAAGACAGTACATTTTTGTTTTAGGTCTCTTTCAGTTATGTTCCGATGATACTATTCGTTTTTTATTTTTTATTTTATTTTCGGTCTTCCTTTCCTTTCCTTTTTATAAGAGTTTCATGATCAATGAACATACACATATTACCCTCACCCTCCCTAGTATAGTATTAATTTTAACAATCTAATCATAATAAAAAATAAGTTAAAGTCTATATAATTTAAAAGAAAATACATATAAAAAAACAAATGTGGATAATTTCACGGGAATCCTAAAATTACTTCGTTATTGTGATGATATAATACTTCGAAAAAAAGGAATGACCAATAAAGTAACGGGGTATTGTTAGCAAGGGTCAAATATACTGAAATAGTCAAACGAAAAAGAAAAATTTGAGGACAATAATAATGAAGAGACAAATAATTCATCAATACTTTTATATAAATGATTTGATATTTTGAACGACGTCTCATGTGTCAAGTACTCAAATATCGAATCATTTAATAGTGTCTCATGTGTATAAGTACATTGATGGATAGTCCAGTTCTTTGTCTTGTAATATTATGAGGTCTTTGATGGGAACAAATAGGAAGTACACTTGATGTGAGAAGGGGATAGGTTTTTATCTACAATAGACTTGAAGATTGTCATATTCATTCAAAAGAACAACTTGAAATATATGGACCTCAGAAAATGACACCAGGTAACACAGACCGACGAAAATGAGTTCTTATACAAACCTTGAAGTATACATAATAACCTATATCAATCTTAAAAAAGTAAGAGAATTACTATAAAGTAACATATTGATGTGACAAAAACAGGGTAAGACAACTACCTGTATAAGTTTTACATAAATAATACACGAATATAGTGTCATAAATATAGTTTGCATGATCACTTATATCGATCCCTTTACTACCTGATTCAAAGACGGAATTACTTCAAATAAAAGATCCCCTTTCATTTATGATTAATCTCAATATTAGTCATACTATTTCATCGTAAAACTGTACCTTCTTCTTGTATATTACCTTTTAGTCTCTACAATAAATCTCCTGAAGAATCTCTTTCACTACAAATTTGATCATTTTATGTGTATATAGTTTTGTATCTTACATTTGTAAAGAGAGAGTGAAAAAAAAAGAAAAATAAAAAAATAACTTCCTATTAACGAAATGTCTTAAAACAACAAAAGACAGTTTGGAGTTGTACTTAGTCGGTATCCATATGTATATAGGGGAGAGAAAACTTGGACGGAGGGTAGAGGGAGGAGTAGGGTTGGGAGATTCAACTATGTCTCGGGGACAAAATCAAAGGTCTCGGTATGTCGACTAAGGGGAACCGACAGATAAATTGTATACCATTACATTCGAAGGTACAATGACGAAAGTATGTAGAGTGGAAGAGGAGGGGAGAGGGGTACAGATACTCAGATAAGAGATACAGACAAAGAGGTAATTACGGGACATTTATGGAGTCATGGTAAAAAAATCTAAGACACATACACGTAATCTTATGTCATAAATAGAAAGAGAAAGACTAAGTGAAGTGAGTCATATTATCCAAGATCCAAGTAGTTGGAACAGTCTTGACTGAGTTTACGACTCATGATAAGGTAACACATATACATGGTGTTGAAAAAATAGGTAAGTAGACAGTCACCTGTAGACCCAACGAAGGTACAAGATCGATAACATTTATCACGACGTTCATTTGTTACCCTATGTACACAGGATGCGGATCCTATATACGGATCATCATCCTAACGACCCAGTATTCCACTAAAATAGGGATCAAAAAATTCCTTAGAGGTATGGTAGAAGGTATCACCGACATAGTTAAATGTAAGGGTGGTTGTCACGTTCTCGCCAGGGAAAAGAGGTGTGGGAGAGGTCGTAAATAACAAACATCTAAAAAACTACTACCGGTAAGACTGGTCACACTCCACTATAGAGTAATACCAAAACTAAACGTAAAGAGATTTTTACTCGTTACAACTCGTAGAAAAGTACACAAACAATCGGTAGACATACAGAAGAAACCTCTTTACAGACATATCCAAAAACGGTGAAAAACTAACCCAACAAACAAAAAGACCGTAACTCAACATACTCGACGAACATATAAAACCTTTAATTAGGAAACAGTCAACAAAGTAAACGATAATAAAAGAGGGTAGTACTCTCGACAGAAAAGTGTAACGAATATCAAAGGAAACGACACGTTTTCGAAAATTCAAATTAGTCCAGGGTGAAGAAGTGAAAACCAAAATAAAGGTAATGAGATCCTCCACCCAGTATCCCCTAGAACGAAACTATATACGGTAAGTCACAAGACGGATACAAAAGGAGATTCTTAAAATATCAAAGACCAGAATGTAAATCCAGAAATTAGGTAAAACTCAAATAAAAACACATACCACAATCTTTCACAAGATTAAAGTAAGAAGATATACATCGACAGGTCAAAAGGGTCGGGGTAAATAACCTCTCCGACAGAAACGGGGTAACATATAAGAACGGAGGAAACAGTTTTTATTCCATGGGTATCCACGTACCCAAATAAATACCCGAAAGATAGAACAAAGTAACTAGATATAAAGACAAAAACACGGTCATGGTATGACAGAACTACTGACACCGAAACATCATATTAGACTTAAGTCCTTCCAACTAAGGAAGGTCGAGGTAAGCAAGATTTCTGACGAAACCGACAAGTCCTAGAAAACACAAAGGTATAGTTAACACTTTAAAAAACAAGATCAAAACTCTTTTTACGGTAACCATTAAACTATCCCTAGAGTTACTTAGACATCTAACGTAAACCATCATATCAGTAAAAGTGTTATAACTAAGTAGGATGGGTCCTTGTACCTTATAGAGAGGTACACAAATATAGTAGAAACTAAAGAAAGTAGTCACAGAATATTAAAAGACACATGTCAAGAAAGCAGAAAAATCCATTCAAATAAGGATCTACAAATTAAGAAAAACAACGTTACTACTTACCCTAACCCAGGAAATGAAGAGAAAGACTAAAAAGTAACAATCATATATCTTTACGTTCACTAAAGACATATAACTAAAACATAAGAAGTTCCAAAAGATACATGTCTTAGTACAGTAGACGTTTATCACTCTCCAAACGAAAAAGAAAGGACTAGACCTAATGAAAATAAAGAAAAAGAAGAGACTAACGACATCGATCCTGAAGGTCTTGATACAACTTATTATCACGACTGTCACCTGTGGGAACAGAACAAGGACTAGAATCCCCCATACGAAAGTCAAAAAGTGGTAACTCTTATTACAAACGACATCCGAATAGTATGTATCGGAAATGATACCACTCCATCCAAGGAAGACACGGGCAAAAAAACTCCTCAAAATTAGTATTTACCCATGACTTAAAACAGTGTCGGAAAAAGACGTAGATAACTCTAATAGAAAGTCAAACAATCATACCACATAGTGTAACTAACTAAACACATATAACTTCTTAGGAACGTAGGGACTTTATTTGGGTCGAATTAGTAACCACACCCTCGAAAAACTACACAAACGACTTAAGTCAAACGATTTTAAAACAACTCCTAAAAACGTAAATACAAGTAGTCACTATAACCGGACATCAAAAGAAAAAAACACAACAGAAACAGACCAAAACCACAGTTCCACTCCCACCGGAGTCTTAATCAAACCTTCACAAGGAAGGAGATGTCAAAAAACTTTCTCAAAATCTTCCTATCCATAATCGAGAAGAGATTCACAAACTATCTTAAGAGGACACTTCGGTAGACCGGGACCCGAAAACAAAAAACCCTCTAAAAACTAGTGTCGAAGGTAAAGTCACGAACATTAACCCAACATGTATTTAACATAAAGAAGGACCAAGTCAGAACCTTCTGACTTGAAAAGATTCTTAGACAGGTAAAGAAGGTCCAATAGGTAAAATAACGGTATACCAACAAATATTATCAGAGAATATTAGGAAATATAAAGACGTAACAGACAACATTGGAGAGGAAAAAGTAAAGATTAAAATAACTAAACTAAGAAGAGAAAAAGAACTACTCAGACCGATTTCCAAACAGTTAAAACAAATAGAAGAGTTTCTTGGTTGGAAATCGAAATAAGTAGAAATGATAACAAAGAAAGTAAAGAAAAAGTAAATAAAGAAGAGCCTAGAAATACTAAAGAAAGGAAGATAATTAGAACCCCCCAAAAACAAGAAGAAAAAGGTCAACAAAATCCACATTTCAACCCAACAGACAAGTTTAAAAAAGAATAAAGAACTCCATCCTAACATAACGATATTTGAAGGGAGAATCCTGACGAAAACGACATGGGACATCCAAACCTCAACAACACAAAAGTAACAGTAAATGAAGATCTTTACAAAAATAAAGGGAAAACTAAAGAAGTCATTGGACAACCAATAAATCTTTACGTAAAAAATTAGAGGTACACAAACAAAAAGAATGTCAAAAAAAGATCATTAACTATGGATCAGAGTATCGCAACACCAATCTCTTCTACGAACTATACTAAAGTTAAAAAATTTTAAACTAAACACTGTGTTCTACACCAGACAGGACCTCTAACAAGGTACACGTGAACTCTTCTCCACATAAGAAGATGTAAACCTACCTTACAGGATTTTTATAGTTACTCTAGGTAGAGTAGATTACATAGTAAATTTTGAATGCAAAAGAATAATTAAAAGATAAAACTACTAGACAGGTAACCACACTCACCCCACAATTTTCAGAGGTTGATAATAACACAATGACAGTCAAAGAGGAAAATATAGACAATTACAAACAGAATACATAACTCCACGAGGATACAACCCACGTATATATAAATGTTAACAATACAGAAGAACCTAACCAGGGAACTACTAATACATTATTCACAGGAAGGAATAGAGAACATTATAAGAGATAAAATTCTAGTAAAACAGACAATACTCCTAACGATGAGGTCGAAAGAAAACGAAGGGTAAACGTACCTTACATCAAAAGGTAGGACAGTGAAAACCAGAAATCTAGACTTCACCCAAAGAACATCTGTCGTACATATACCCAGAACAAAAACATAGATAAGTCGGTCAGACACAGAAAACCAACCTCGTAAATTAGGTAAATGTAAATTTCATTAGTAACCACATATACAAGGATAATGGTAAAAGTATAAACAAACCCCAACTAAAACATCTAGAAAAAGTAGAGAACATCAAGAACTGATATAATCAGGGAAATTGTAAACAACATTTCTACCGAACCACCATGACTTAATAGAATTAAAAACGAATAGACTTTTCGAAAAGTAAAGAGGTAGTTAAAACTTACTCTAGGAACGGTCCATGTCATTAGAACCAACATCTAAAAAGAGAAAGTCATGAAATTTATGTAGGACGGTAAGGGAAGACCGGACGTCTCAAAAAAAGACTTTCTAGTCGACGATTCACATACCTCAAAGGAAACATACAATCAACAACGAAGAGGGAATGACGAAAATTATAAGAAAGAAGTACAAATCAGAAACAATCAAACTAATTATACAGAGCCACACAAAGATACACCCAAATAGGACATACCCCGAGAAAGACGGAGAACCTGAACTAGCTGACAAAGGAAAAGGTACAACCCCTTTAAAAGTTGATATTAGAAGAAGTTTTTAAAAGAGTATGGGAAAGAATATGAGAAGAAGAAAAACCTGGGGATATTAAACTTACAACCACACAAACTATAACAGGGTCTCCAGAGACTCTGATAGGAGTCAAGAAAAGTAAGAAAAATGAAATAAAACGAGAAGTATTCAATAAAGATGGTAAAATAGAAGGTCTAGTGACTAAGCAAGACGAAGTCTATAAGACGATAACTCAGGAAGATCTCATAAAAATTAAAGTCATTGCCACAACAAGCATACTAATAAGAGATTAAGAAGAGTCAAAGTCAAGTGAAGTCAGTGAGTCTGCACAGACTGAGAAACGTTGGGGTACTTAGCGTCGTGCGGTCCGGAGGGACAGGTAGTGATTGAGGGCCTCAAGTGAGTTTGAGTACAGGTAGCTCAGCCACTACGGTAGGTCGGTAAAGCAGGAGACAGTAGGGGAAGAGGAGGACGGGGTTAGGGAGGATCGTAGTCTCAGAAAAGGTCACTCAGTTGAGAACCGTACTCCACCCGTTTCCTAACCTCAAAGTCGAAATCGTAGTCAGGAAGGTCACTTGTGGGTCCTGGCTAGAGGAAATCTTACCTGACCAACCTAGAGGAACGTCAGATTCCCTGAGAGTTCTCAGAAGACGTTGTGGTGTCAAGTTTTCGCAGTTAAGAAGTCGTGAGTCAAAAGAAGTGTCAGGTTGAGAGTGTACGTATGTAATGGTGACCTTTTTGGTATCGGAACTGATCTACCTGGAAACAACCGTTTCATTACAGAGACGAAAACTTATATGATAGATCCAACGCGCATTGAAAGGAAGGTTCCTCATTCGCAGAAAATTAAAGTACCGACGTCAGTGGTAGACGTCACTAAAACCTCGGGTTCCTTTATTTCAGACTGTGACAAAGGTGACAAAGGGGTAGATAAAGGTTACTTCACTACCCTGGTTTACGGCACTAGAAACAAAAGACTTACAACTCAAATTCGGTTGAAAAAGTGAGAGGAGAAAGTGAAAGAAGTTCTCCGAAAAATCAAGGAGAAGTGAAAGACGGTATTCCCACCATAGTAGACGTGTAGACTCTGATAACTATAAAGAGGTCCGTTAGAACTAAGGTCGAACACGAAGAAGGTNTACACCCGCCATGAGAGCACGAAGGAGAGCTCACCTCTGCCCATACAGCCCCTTTAAGAACTCAACGTCGTTCCTACACTTCCTGGGAAACCTTAAAGGTCTCTAATCCACACTAATCTGAGCTCTGCGGAGTCACCTTAACCCGGAGTAGAGCGGACTTCCCCTCTTGGAGGACCTAAAACAGCTCAACCCTGTCCACGAGAGCTGAATGCTTCCCCTGGAGTCCCTGGGCGAGACCACCGGAGTCCTTTCCGGTCAGGGGTACGCTCAACGAGTCCCCGGAGAGCCCTAAGGAGAGGGCAGCTACGGCCACGCATTCTAAAACACACCTCAGCCACGGTGTTGGACTCCTAAGGAGAGGTAACGACTGTACCTAGAACCCATGAAGACCTCATAGGGGTCCCCTCAGTCACGAGCAGAGCTCACCCCCGTACGTGCACGCGAAAGGAGGGATCGACACCGTCGACAAACCGTGAAGGGAAGCGCACCTAGTTCCCTAGACACCGAAAGGTAGCTCCGAAAGGGTCCTCCGAAAGGGTCCTCCAAAAGGGAGCTCCGAAAGGGTGACCCGACAGGGTGCACGGTGGCACCACACTCAGCTAGGAACCGAACTATCAGCTCCGTCACGTCCCTTTTGTCCAAAGTGACCTTACCTGCCTCTGTAGACCCCCTGAGACCCTTACCACAGTGCTGGGACCTCAAGGTGAGCGGAAAGGACACCTCTCCCGGAGGAGAACTCTACGCTGCCCTTGTGGCCCTTAAGAAAGGGCTGGTGCGTCCCTTTCCTAGGGAGAAGAGCTCCATCCTCCGCCTTTGACCCGAGGAGACCTACACCGGCCCTGAAAGGACGAAGGAGAGCTCACCTCTGCTCATACAGCCCCTTGAAGAACTCAACGTCGTTCCCACACTTTCTGGGAAACCTACAAGGTCTACAATCTACACTAATCGGAGCTCTGCGGAGTCACCTTTACTCGGAGTACAGCGGACCTCCCCTCTTGGAGCACCTAAAAGAGCTCAACGCCGTCCACGAGAGCTGAATGCTGCTCCTGGAGTCCCTGGTCGAGACCACCGGAGTCCTTTCCGGTCTGGGATACGCTCAACGAGCCCCTGGAGAGGCCTAAGGAGAGGGAAGCTACGGCCCCGGATTCTGGAACACACCTAAACCACGGCCTTGGACTCCTAAGGAGAGGGCACGACTGTACCTAGAACCCCACGAAGACCTCAGAGGGGGCCCCTCAGTCAGGAGTAGAGCTCACCCCCGTACGTGCACGCGAAAGGAGGGCTCAACACCGTCGTCCCGCCCCGAAGGTAAGCGCACCTAGTTCCCTAGACACCGAAAGGTAGCTCCGAAAGGGTCCTCCGTAAGGGTGCTCCGAAAGGGTGCTCCGAAAGTTTGTCCCGACAGGGTGCACGGTGGTACATCACTCAGATAGGAGCCGAACTTTCACCTCCGTCACGTCCCTATTGTCCAAAGGGACCTTACCTGACTCTGTAGACGCCCTGAGACCCTTACCACCGTTCTGGGACCTCAAGGAGAGCGGAAAGGACACCTCTAGAGGAGGAGAACTCTACCCTGCCCTTGAGACCCTTAAGAAAGGCCTGGTGCGTCCCTTACCTAGGGAGGAGAGCTCGATCCACCACCTTTGCCTCGAGGAGAAATACACCCGCCTTGAGAGCACGAAGGAGAGCTCACCTCTGCCCATACAGCCCCTTGAAGAACTCAACGTCGTTCCCAACTTTCTGGGAAACCTTCAAGGTCTCCAATCCACACTAATCGGAGCTCTGCGGAGTCGCCTTTACCCGGAGTAGAGAGAACCTCCCCTCTTGGAGGACCTAAAAAAGCTCAACGCCGTCCACTAGAACTGAATGCTACCCCTGGTGTCCCTGTACGAGACCACCGGAGTCCTTTCCTGTCAGCGGTGCGCTCAACGAGCCCCCGGAGAGCCGTAAGGAGAGGGCTCCTACGGCCCCGGATTCTGGAACGCACCTAAACCACGGCCTTGGACTCCTAAGGAGAGGTCACGACTGTACCTAGAACCCCATGAAGACCTCAGAGGGGGCCCCTCAGTCAGGAGTAGAGCTCACCCCCGTACGTGCACGCGAAAGGAGGGCTCAACACCGTCGTCACACCGCGAAGGTAAGCGCACCTAGTTCCCTAGACACCGAAAGGTAGCTCCGAAAGGGTCCTCCGAAAGGGTCCTCCGAAAGGGTGCTCCGAAAGGGTGTCCCGACAGGGTGCACGGTGGCACCACACTCAGCTAAGAGCCGAACTATCAGCTCCGTCACGTCCCTTTTGTCCAAAGGGACCTTACCTGACTCTGTAGACCCCCTGAGACCCTTACCACAGTGCTGGGACCTCAAGGAGAGCGGAAAGAACACCTCTCGCGGAGGAGAACTCCACGCTGCCCTTGCAGCCCTTAAGAAAGGTCTTGTGCGTCCCTTTCCTAGGGTGGAGAGCTCGATCCTCCGTCTTTGCCCCGAGGAGATATACACCCGCCTTGAGAGCACGAAGGGGAGCTTACCTCTGCCCTTACAGCCCCTTGAAGAACGCAACGTTGTTCCTACACTTCCTGGGAAACCTTAAAGGTCTCCAATCCACACTAAACGGACCTCTGCGGAGTCGCTTTTACCCGGAGTAGAGCGGACCTCCCCTCTTGGAGGACCTAAAAGAGCTCAACACCGTCCACGAGAGCTGAATGCTGCCCCTGGAGTCCCTAGACGAGACCACCGGAGTGCCTTCCGGTCAGGGGTACGCTCAACGAGCGCCCGGAGAGTCCTAAGGAGAGGTCAGCTACGGCACCGGATTCTAGAACACACCTAAGCCACGGCTTGGACTCCTCAGGAGAGGTCACGACTGTACCTAAAACCCCATGAAGACCTCAGAGGGGTCCCCTCAGTCAGGAGCAGAGCTCATCCCCGTACGTGCATGCGAAGGAAGGTTCAACATGGTCGTCACACCGCGAAAGGAACCGAACCTAGTTCCCTAGACACCGAAATTGAGCTCCGAAAGGGTGCTCCGAAAGGTTGCTCCGAAAGGGTGTCCCGACAAGGTGCACGGTGGCACCACACTCAGCTAGGAGCCGAACTTTCAGCTCCGTCACGTCCCTTTTGTCCAAAGGGACCTTAC